>JAMKCH010030833.1:0-36202 GCA_023653785.1 Ophioderma brevispina | reverse complement strand
CAGAACAAAGTTGTGTCCCGCTCACAGTTCATATCTTAAAAATAAGTCAAAGGATTTTACGAGGTAAGAATACAATTTTGTAATTGTTTAGTCCAATTTCCAGTAATGTACCTGGAAATCTATACATTTTTCAGCCTAAAATAAACAGTTTCTTAGGGTTCAGAGGTCACGTTGACCAAAGGGGGGGGGTTTGAGACTCCACACCAAAATATGAACAGGTTTGCACACCCCTCTAATTAAAATGCCTATACTACCATGTACAAATGTCAGGAAACTCTCATTTCTTCACTATCCTGTGAATGCGTACCTAAATGTCAGGTTGTTCTAGAAGATATAGGTATTGACAGTCTGGCGAGCATGGAAATTGCAAGTTGACCAGCTTCCCTGGTGAGAAATCAGAACACGTGACAGACCCCCAGAAAATGAATATATTGCATTAGAACCACAGCGCCATTTTCCCCTGTAGAGAGATATAAGTACTCAGCCTTCTTAAAAATCTAATAAAAGTAATCGGATTTACACATGACACCCTTAAGTAACCTGAGGTACTCTAATCAAAATTACATTCAATTTGGCCAAATCCAGGCTTTTCTTTTGGAGTCAACTTCGAGATGTGGGGCCCAATGTCACTAATTTTAACTGAGTTTTAATAAGGTCGGCAGTAGGTTGAGGGTAATAGTAGGGTTGAGGGTATTACCCTCAACCCTTTGACTGCCTGAACATGCTTAAAACTAGGTTAAAAAGAAATGTGAAATCTAGAATGTGCTAGCAGTAGCATATACACGTATGTGAAATGTGGCCATATGGAATTGAAATATTTGTCACATTATTATGGACCATGTTGCCACTTTAAAAAAAAAATATATGTATAGCATTATAAAAACATTTATCTGTTTTACTTGTCGTATCTCTCTATATTACGCATAGATGTTGTGATCAAGAGTAAGACAACCAAATTAAAGGCTGACTCGGAGCTTTCAAAAATATAATTCTTCTAAGTATTAATTGGAAATAGGCAGCTAAAATAAAGATAGTACCTCAAAATCTGAATTCTAAGTTTGAGGTGAAATAGATTTTTCGTTTTCATGCAGTATAAACTTTATGTATAGTATACAATGCCATAGGATACTGTTACGAATAAAAATCTGACACGGAAACCGGAAATTTATAACAAAGACGTGATTTTCCATATGAAGGACTTAGCTATTTCACACTGTGACTAGGCTATGACCAAAAAAAAATGGCATTGGGTACATGCAACAAAAAAATTGATGTTTTGAAAAATTGAGGGGCCCTCCTCCAGAAATATCTGAGTCAGCTTTAACGTAGAAGGGATTGGAGCCTGAGCAGGTCAAGAATACTTACAAATGAGAGAGAAAGAGCAAAGAGGTATGTGCTGTAAATGAGGGAAAAAATAGAAACTCGGTAAATATACTGTTACAGCTAGTTAAAGAGAGAAATCTGGATGAAATACATTGGGGAGGGCAGATCGAGGGTAAGCAAAACACAAGCTGAGGATTTATGAAACGTATGAGATACAGGCCTATAACGAACATGTGTTAGATAAAGGGGGAGGAGGTTTTAAACGAATAACAAACACAAGAACGAGGGAAAGGAAATCCACTCTTATTTGGAGGGATTTTCAAAGGAAAAATATGCTCTTTGAAAGTACAAAACCCCACTCTTTTTATCTTTTGAGAAGTGGCATTTTCACTAGTTACATTTGGAGAAGAGTAGTTGGGAATATAATTGGTACCTACCCGCAGGGAGGATGAAAAACAACAACTTTGTTTAAAAATATTATTTAAGAAGTGTGCAGTTGAATCTGGACAAATGCAAAATATTAGACAAAAAATGGGTGTTTTAAAAAATTAGATAATAATCAGTCCTCACTAGACAGTACTTTGATAAGAAAAATTTCTATATTACTCGATCAGAACTAAACACACAGTGTGGTAGACTCAAATTACCAGCCACCCCAGCCACACATCAAATATAGAGTCCCACGGGCATATTGAACTCGAAAAAGGAACATGTTGTTTGTGAGGGTGACAATAGGAAAAAAACCACTCATGCCGATCCAGGTCAATGAGCAAAAAGGACTTGAGCAGATAGCCGGTTGTTTTATAGTGAACGTGTAGGCAAGTCATTACGTTGTTTGCTCATTGAACATGGATCGGCATGAGTGGGTTCCTATGTCACCTCACAAACAAAACGTGTTCTTTTTCGACGTTCAATATCCTGTGGGACGTATAGTTGAGTGTGGCTGAGGTGGCTGGTAATTGAGTCTTAACCACATGGTGTATGATCGTTTTGGTTATAAAAATGATAGCATGACAAAAATAAGTTAAAGCCATAACCAGGGGGGTGGTAAGGACGCCCGTGTTCGTACTAGACTTGGGAGTTGGAGGTTGCCGAGCTCCCTGTGGAGCTCTATGGAAAACATCCAGGAATCAGGCTCAATTAAGATGCATGATTGATCCTCCAAAACGCTGGGAAATTGCTTCAATTTTTTTACCATACGGCAAGGAGACATCATTTTAAAGCAATTTCAAAATAGGAACGTTGTTTATTCAAATTTAGTCTCAATCTCATGCACTTGGGGTCCTACCACGCCGTATCAAACTCCACGAGGTCGAGGTCCGAGCCCGAAAGTATACAAACGGCACACAAGAATGAAAGATCTAATGCAAAACAACATATGATTTCACACTACTAGAGAAATTTTGAATTTTTGCTTTTTGGAATTTGCATTGCAAAGTTATGCTAACTTAAGATAGGTACCCCGTTTTTCACTCTGTTTTCCACGGAAATCACTGTTTGGAATTTGTTGGCCAAAGAGACTTTGGGATGAGTCTTAAACAACACAAGTAACATCATGACATTCTTCTTTGCTTGCTTTGATACCTTTGTGTGTAAACCTTCATCAAGAAAAATGTTTAACTATTTCATTAATCTGAAAGCATAACAAATTATTGAATCTTTACAACAAACTTTTGGGGATCATTACTACTTCAATAATGTTCGAAATTGATCACATATCTTTTCGTTGAAACTGAATGCAAATATTAGGCAACCCTGTGCAATACAGCCGGCTGACCCACATTTCCCTCGACCTCCTTCATAACCTGATGGGGGGGGGAAGCTACTTTGGGGAATCAATAATTTGAACTTTACAACACACATTCAACATCCATCTGTCTTTACTTTTGCATCTCATTCCTTTCTTCTCCCTTCCCTCATCCTTTTGCCCCTACTTCCCTTTTTTGCTTGTCCCTTTCCCACTTTTCCTGACTTTGCCGCTAGCTTAGCTTATTTCCTGGTCAGGCCATGGGGAAGGGGACAATGCGTCCCCTTCCCTACCCCTGTTACGCTAATGTCATTGACTAAATTGTTAAACTATTATCAACAACAGTTGTTTACAGACTAGTATGGTTCTTTAAAAAACAAATACAAAACTAAATACTTAAATAACAGCTTAAAAGTAACAGTAACTCAGGGCCTTTGCTTGCTGTGTCAATTGAAGAATTGTACACCGTGGTCAATTGTTTTTTTGGCGCCGTCCGTTAATTTACCATATCTGTCAATATCCGAAAAGTAATGTTAGATTTTTTTACCAATTATTAGTGGATAGAATGTGCTAATGGTTTTCAGTATAAACAATTTCTAAACTTGTTAAATCTTTTAAGATTTTTCTGAAACCGAGTGTAAATCTTTTTTGACTCACCCTGTATGTGGGAATATAACTTGGTACCATACCGGCAGGCGATGATGGACAACAACAACTGTGTGTTAAAAATATATTTAAAATAGTGTGCAGTGCATAGTGACAACTGCAAAAATATTAGACCAAAATATGTAATAGTAATTAGTATAATAATCAGTCAATCAATAGACAGTACTTTGATAAGAAAATTTATATACTCGACATAACTACACAAGGTGGTAGACTCAAATACCAGCCACCAGCCACACATCAACTATACGAGTCCCACAGGGACATATTGAACTCGAAAAAGGAACAGTTTGTTGGAGGGTGACAATAGGGAAACCACTCATGCCGATCCATGTTCAATGAGCAAACGGACATGAGAGGAATCGCGGTGGTTTTATTATTGAACGTGTAGTCATAGTATACGTTCGTTTGCTCATTGAACATGGATCGGCATGAGTTGGTTTCCTATTGTCACCCTCACAAACAAACGTGTGGCCTTTTTCGAGTTCAATACCTGTAGGGACTCGTTAAGATTGATGGGGAGGCTGGGGTGGCTGGTAATTTGAGTCTATCCACACTGGTGTTGATAGTTGTGGTAAAAATGATAGACATGACAAAATTAGGTAAGCAATAACCAGGTGGGTAAGGACGCCCGAGTTCGATACTAGACTTGGGAGTTTGGGGTTGCCGAGCTCCTTTGCGAGCTCTAGTGACAAAATCCTGAATGGTTAATATGCCTGATTGATCCTCCAAAACCGCTGGGACATTGCTTCCAATTTTTACCATCGGCAAGAAGACATCATTTATAAGCAAAAATTCAAAATCTGTGAACGTTGTTATTCAAATTTAGTCTCAATGCATGCACTTGGGTCCTACCACGCCTATCAACTCCACGAGGTCGAGGTCCGAGCCCCGAACGTATACAAAAGCACACAAGAATACCGCATCTCACTGCAACATATATATACCCGACGTATTGACAGATCTGGCTCATATCGCACACACATTGCTCAAATTTCCTTTCCAATACTCTGATTTGTCATAGTTGCTCGCATATTGGTCATGAAATAACATATGAGTCGTTTATGGGTGTACTTTGTGCAGCAAAACCGGTTTTGCCACAGTTATGGCAGAAAAATGAACGTATCTGAGCCTAAACACCTTGTTTACTGTTGTTAACAAGGTTTTCAAAAAAATTCCCCCCACCCCCGCACTAACAGACACAGTTTTTGAAGAGCCACCCCCAATTGTCAAAATTTGATATTTTGGCACAGTTGTTGCTTAATTGTCTACGAAACTACCTTCCCGAGAATTGCTGAAAAGTGCGTAGTTAGCATAAAGAAGTGATTTTGTAATTAGAATTGGAGATCCCAAAAATCGCAGAGCTGAAAATGATATAGTTTATGTTCGTCCATGATGAATAGTGCCATATCAAGAAAATGACCTCTAACTTGACTCTCCTGAAACCAATAACAACAACTAATGGATGTAACGTTGACCGTACATGGCGCTATTTCCGCCTATTTCATATTGAGCAGGCCGTTTCCAACAGCAGTGAAATATTACGGGATATCTCCGATATTAATTATTCTAATTACAAAATGCCTTCATGTGCCACACTTAGGAATTTTTAGCTTAACCATTCACAGGTATCGTTACTAGCCACTGTGTAAAATCTAATTTTTGGTGAAAAAAATGGGGGACACTCTTCCAAAATGTGCTATTATTGCTTTAATAAAAAAAGTTTGCATACACTGCATAGAGAGAGGCCTGTGACAGGGGGGCCGATCCTTGCTTGATGGTAGCTCAGATGAGGCAGTGTTCCAAGCAAGAAAAGTACAGGGTCCCCCAAAATCTAGTATTACACCTTATGGATATTCATGCACCTAATCTGCTATTTCATTGGCTGATTCCTATATGCGAGCATTCCTAAGGAAATAGATTGAACTGTTTCCCTACAACATCGTTCCAGAGTCACAGTAAGGTGTAATAAAACAAAACAAGTACTACATGGTTTACATCGTGGAAATAGGGCACACTTATTTTCCCTTGGGTACCTGGCTACGGACCTTACCACCCCTCACCCTTCCGGTTCGGGTGATCGACCGTAGCCGTACCTCGGGAAAATAGTGTGCCCTATTTCCCTCTAACCATGTAGTATTTGTATATTGTAGTGAGGGATGATGTTTACATGTACTTAGTTAATGAGGAGGTGAAGAAGTGTAGACATTTTGGAGAGCAAGGGCTGTACGCCTGATGATATAATTGATGTGTGTGGCGGAGGTGGCCGGTAATCGAGGTCTACCACCTGATCATCAGAGTCTATGTATTAAAATTGGTCTATGTTGAGGGTCCAAAAAAAACAGTGCCATAACCATGGTGATTGAGGGCGGGGTGGAGGGGACAAGCTGCTCCCCGACACAAAAAATTTGCGAAAAAAGTATGGGATTGAAAAAAGGATTGAAACAGTACATGCCTCTACAAGGAAACTTTCATAACACCAAATTTGATGCCATGGTTTCAACCTGAATTTCGTATGCATTGGCGCCGCACCGTGATCACCTGAAGAACCATTTATTTTGAAGATGCACAAAGCCCCATACTTTTTGGGAATCTACCAAACTGTCGCCCAAGACCCCTATTTTGGGGCAAATTTGAGGAAATTTGCACTAAAAAACCCAATTTGTGAAAGTTTTGCAAAATTTTCTAAAAGTATCCCATTTTGGGGGAAAAAATAATATTTGCAAATTGTCAGACAGAAAAAACCCTTATTTGCGGGCATTTTGGGTCTCTCACCCATAAGACCCACTGTGTTCGAAGTGTCACCTTACACCCACATCCAGGAACAACAAATAATGGGAATTGACTGTGGATGTCTGCCGATTCCAGTAATAATTTCATGTTCATTCCTCACACTCCGTTTGGAGCTATGCGGTTGGGAATATTACACCAGAGCTTCGACAGCCTAAGGGACATAACAACAGCTCCATAATGCAGTGGGCACACAGCAACCAGCAATGCTATGTCTGATGGCGTAGAGATGGCATAGCAGAGATGAGTCTCGAGCTCAGAAGTGTCACTAACCTTTGCGCGGGACGCGGTGAATTTCATCATTCCATTAAAGTCATAATGTTTAAGTCTAAACTTCAGGTGAGTATGACAGAATGTGCACTTCGAATGTTTCTAAAAAAAATTTTTTTGTTGACACAATGGTGCCACCCTGTGGTGTCACCAATTTGCTCAGTCAGTCAGAGGCCTGCCACATTAAATCATTTCACACTGAGCCGGACGACGATCGACTTTTGCGATCAATCGCCAATGTTTTGAAGACTAGTGCAACCGTTTTCTGAATACTGGATGCCGCATGTGGAATAGCGCCGTAGTTACGATGTAAAAGTTTTCCAAAGAAAGCAAGGATTTAATGAGCTGCTCTCTCACGAAATACTACTTTTTGAGACATTCGCCAGGGTTTGGAGTGACTTTTTAACTGTGATGTACATGGCCAATCTTTTAAATGATTATACATTCATCTGGTTGTTTCAACACAGGAAATTGTGAGTTTCCGTTCATGAAATTGAAACGACGAAATTCACATGGCGGATACACTTACGTAAGTGCATTTAATAGGATGAATGTGTGCGGTTATTTGAGGAAGCCAACAGTAAAATGTGTGGCAGAGTTGTTATTTGGTGGCTGGTTTGAAGTCACAGCTAGTGACGATTCCAAAGTCAATCGATACCAGCTCAGTGTGAAAAGCTTGATTATGTGAATGGCCCCCCCCCCCCCCGGATTTCACACACACTAAAGACACTATATCATGATTCACACAAAAAGATAAAAAAATATTAAAATTTGCAGGGAATAGCTAAAAAGTGAAGGCTAAGTCTGCAGGACTTATAAGGTATAGTTTGCAACTGACAAGAATTGACAAGAAAAGGAAGAAAACAGCAGTGTTCAAAGATATGAAAACCCCATTCAAATTACCACGTTGTTAGTAAAGTGTCGGTCTGACGCAATTACTAAAATATCTGATTTTGTTCTTTATTAGGTTGACTTCTCAGACTTATCACTGACAGGGAATGTCTATAACTATGCTTGTACAAAAATTGCAAAAATCTGATTTTGCTGATTTTTTGATTTTTTGATTTAGCAAATCACTGCTAAGTGCCTGTAAAGCAATATTCTAGCACATTTTTTGAAGAGCGCCCCAATTTTTCAAAAAAAAATTGAGAGTTTTACACACGGTTGCGATTGGTAAAATGGCTAGTAAACCATACCTGGAATGGGTCAGCTCGAAAATGTCTGGGACAAAAAACAAAGCAATTTTTTTAATTGGAATAATTATTATCGGGATCCCTGATAATAAGTCAACGGCTGGTGGAAATGGCTTCCAATGTGAAATAAGCCGGGAAAAGCGCCATGTACGTGTTAAAACTAATCCATATTTGATTGCGTTAAGGCAAATCAAGTTAGAGGTTATTGTTTCTCGACCCGGTGGCACTATTCATCATGGAAGGCCCATAAACAGAGCATTTCCAGCTCTGCCGTTAAGGGGGTGTTAAGGTCCGGAACTTAGTCAAATGGCCAGTTTTTAGTTTTTGTTCATGTTTAATGGCATTAAAATGTTTTCCTTTGCCATTTATTTTAAATCGAATCTATTTATTTTTTTCCTCATATTTTGTTCCTTTTACTTTTACTAAGTTACGCATTTTTGACCAAAAACAATCACATGGCTGAACTGCAAAAGGGCGGGTTATTTCGCATATTACACCAAATAAGCGTCTGTGCTATTCGGCGCGCGCAATGTAATGATCGCATCAGAAACGCCTTGATACATCGATTCAATATGGAGCATAGCCCATGGTAACTTGTATGCAATTAATGTTGCCCGATGTTGAGATGCTTTTGCAAACAGGATGGGATTTTATTTCCCCGATTTGAGCTCATAAATTGTTGAATTTGATCATAAGTATCCAGATGAAGTACTTTGACCTGGTGCAGAAGCAGTGTGAAGAATAAGAGATGAAACGCTTTGTGTTGGAATAAGGCTATATTTGTAGCCCAAACATGACAATTATTTGGACAAAATGGCGATTTTCGCTGTGTTCAACTTTCGGCGATAATTTGTGACTTTCGGTTCCAAGTTACTCGAAAATCCATATCAGGAACAGGTAAGAAATGAAATGCATCGTAAAAGAGCATCTGGGCGGTGTTTTTTAGTTTTTAATTTTGGTTAAAAACTCATGATTTATGTTCAACCTTTGAACAAAATACCGACCCTAGATTAACTATGACTCTGGAATACAAAAACGAACAATGCACATTTTTATAACCTTTCGATATTGTTTTATAGGGAACCAAAAAATGAGTGAAAATCAATTTTTTAGTGATTTTCTCCAAAAATATGGTATTTTTGGGGGAAAAGTATTAACATATTTTTGGATTCCTGAGTCATTTCCTTCTCAAATAGTTGGAACACAATTAAAAGATACGCAAAACAGTTCCTTTGAATTAAGTCCAATCTGGGATCCAAATTCTTATTACAAAATCGCTTATTCCTTATGATAAATATGCATTGTTTCACATTCTCGTTCGCAGGTATAGTTTTCCTAAACACCACCACCGTAACTGTGTCAAATATCAAATTTATTGAAAATGGGGGCGCTCTTCAAAATGTGGCAATATTGCTTTAAAGGACAGGAGGAGATTTCTTTATGATACAAATTTCTCGGATAAGATGTAAATTGCACAGTATCGATTGTAGACCACCAACCGAATTCCAATAACATTTCGAAGGTTATTGGACAACAGGTACAAAAGAAACACAAACCTTGTTATGTTTTGGAATCTGGCCTGCATCCCATATAAACAGTGCTTTGACTTTCTGTCGTGCATGACAGAAAGTACTAATCATCATATTATTAAATAAAGACGGCGTATTCGGCTTATTCACTTCAGGTGTGATCTAATATATTGGAATCATCTAGTAAAAGGAACTTCTACCGTGATGACCGTTTTTAAATTGGGCGTACTCGCATCACGGTATAAGCACGTCCGTATACCATAACCTGTAGCAGGTGCAATGTGTGTAAAATGAATAGGCTCCGAAGCAAAAAGTTTTCGCAAATATTCGCCGTTTTTCGGAGCTAAAAAATTGTTTATATGAATCCTCGCTCGTAAAACAAGGCGCACACTTACCTCAGAAGGCGTGTTCTCAATATAGATGCATAAAATTCCTAATGATTAATTCTGAGATTACAAAATTTAGGGGAATGCTTCCACATATAATTGTATATTTCCGACAACATTGACTACAGCGGCAATACAGCGCATTACTCAACATGTGAAAGCAAATTGAGATGTATATTTTGTTTATTTCTAAGCCGTTTTTGCAAATCACTGTGATTATTTGTATTATCAGACTTTAGCACAACTTGGTTGAGTAATTTATCTGTGTTGTATTGTGAATTCAGTAAATTTGCTGCTACCCTTTTTTACGTACACTCTTCTGCAACCTAAAATAGAGCTCCATAACGAAAACGTCATTCCGATTAAGAATGCGTCTAGGTTTGCTCGTATATTTATGGGTTGCATTGGACTAGAAGCATTCCCAATATGCAAAAAAAAAACGGGTTCGCAAAAAAATTGGGGTCGCTTTTTTCTGGAAATCTCCTCATTCTCTTAAAAAAACTTAACTTGCGACGGAGAATTGACCTAGTTCAATTCTATGCTAGTATTGGTATGTTTAAACTTAAATATTGCTCCAATTTTGAATGCGACTCCGAGAAGATTCTGAATAAGTCGTAAATTTTGTCGATGGGAAAATCGTACACTACAGTGGCTCAGCATCAAAATTCGGAAGTATACCTGCCTTGTTCATGCACATCCTTGTGTGTCCGGTTAGTAATGACTTTTACATCTTTTTCTTCGAGCCATTGCCACTGTAATTATCCTCCCTTAGCGATCATCATCGCATCGATCCCGCACATCCCCACCACCCCCCCTCGTCCCACCCCACCCCCAACAAAACTTCAAATTTTGCCTGTCTAAAATTTTGGCGAAGACGTTTGAGTAAGCGACAGTAATCATGGTAATGTCCTGAATGTCAGCACCTTTCATGTAAACATTGGCGAATTTCTATGGCAAAAGTCTACCCGGTAATTTATTTGTCAATGCCATTTCCACTGATCTCTCGTACATGCAATACAAAAAGCAACCACCAGGCACCTCGTTCTCTATGTCAACGTTCATTTTATGTTTCTCTAAACACATCTGCGAACATAAACACAAACGAGTTTGTTTTCTATACGATCCCATATAGAATTGTTTTTAAAAAGGGAAATTACGTAAGCTTACTAAACTTTTTCGATTTTCGCTATTGCTTTTCCGATTTTTTTCCGGATTTTTAGGGAGGGCGGCCAAGAAATCCCAATCGCCATTGGTTTAAAGAGACACTGGCACATTTGACAAAAAATAGGGCGCGCCCTCAGATGTTTCAAAATCGATATTTTGCATGTTGTAAAGTTTTTATATTAGCCCACTACATTTAAACCTAAGACCATCAGTCGTCCCTTATGTAAACAAAACGATTTTAAATAATTCCTCGTCCCGCTCGAACTTGCTTTCGCCAAGGCGACTTAACACTTACAGTATTTTCCTAATGCTTGTTTTGCATACTACTTGTCGTGCTGATCCCGCGTGTCGCACGACAAGTAATTTGTCCAACAGCGCAGTCGCAAGCGTAGTTTATACATGAACCACAGTTCCCATAACACTTGCCATGTCGCCGCGACAGGCTGCGACCATCCTGCGACAAGCTGCTACCTCCGATAAAATCGATAGTTTGTCGTGCTGCTCTCTGCGACAGACAGCGAAGATTACTTGAACTAACTTTTCTTGCGACAACACCGATGTCGAAAAACTGACCAATGAACATACACGAAGTTTACACTATTTGTTGAACAAAAATCCTCCGCAGTCGATGGGACATCGATAAAAATGATTCATTTTGGGATTTTGGGTGAACTATATCCACCAACGGAAACGAATGGCGCCATGATGTTGATCCGTTTGCCCTTCAAAACCACTCAAAAGATTGACAACTCGCGACAAGCTGTCGCAGCTTGCAGCACGCGACTTCACTTTTTGTCTGCGGCGGAACAAAAAAAAAAACAGCAAGTCGCGCGACAACACTACAACTTTTGTGGTTTTGCGACACCTGCGACATCACGACAAAAAGTTTAAGCCAGCATTATAAACGCCCCGGGGGCGGTGCATTTTTTCGAAAGGGAGGGCGTTTAATATAGTCAAAAATGGAAAGTCAAAATCCTGCAAAAATCACCTTACACAAACAATGACCGCTTACTTTCCGTGATTACCGAATACAAATAACGGATGGGAACGCTGTTTTCGCACCTCGCGAGTTCAAAGTTCCATACTAAGTAAACTATTACACCTGTGCACAGCAGCGAATATGATACGGATTACGACAGTCCACCCGAAGCCATTCACATCATTGCTTTCAGGTAAGCTTAACCATTTTCTTGAATTGTTTTATCCACAAATCGTAGGGGGCGTTATTAGAGCAAGGGCGTTTATTATGAACAACACGGTAAGAGGAGTTCTAACCCTTTGATTTGTTTATTACCGCGCACGCTGCTTACCCTTCAGCATTCTGTATAGAGCCCAGTCATCAAGGGGACACAAATGTGTTAAGGAAGTTTGCGCTTGCTACCACGATGGTTTTGTAGGTGCGAAGGTATTATCGCAAGGGCAAATCAGTACCCCTGCGGTTAACTGCGCGTTTGTTTGCTTTTATTAAAATCGGAATCTCTACGCCTGCTTTCCTGCTTTGCTGCGTGCCCCGAATGTGGCGCGATTTTTCTTGCCGCCCAACAGACGCCCAATTTTAAAAGTGTCCAATTTCAGTGGTTTTCGGCGTGTAATTGAAAAAGTAAGGTCGGATGATCCCTCATTTTTTTATTTTCAACATTTTAAAGAACGACTTCGGGACCTAACATTATTTAGAAATTACAAATTTTTTTTCGAGATTTGTTTTATTTTGTAGGCGAAGCCAAACGTAAAATTTTGACTTTTCCCATAGAATTGTGTGGTTAAAAAGTGAAACATACCTTTTTTGTTTTGGTATAGCTCAAAAAACAAAGTCGGTGACCCCCTTTACCCCATTTTTGATTTCAGATTCTTAATCAGCACCATTGTAAACATATGTGACTTCTGAAAAATTTTATCAAGTAGATCATTCACACGTCAAAACCCTTAAAGCGGCACTGGCCATTTTCACAAAATATGAAATTCTTCAATTTGCTCTAAAATTGAAGTATAGGCCATTGGAAGAGCAACAAGATATATTTCACATAAAAAATAATATAAGGGGCCTACCCCAAAACAGGACATTGATATGAGGATAAAGACATCCAGAAATTTGTAGGCCAACTTTTAAGTTTTCCAAACTTTAATCAAGAAATTGTTGTATATCATGCTATTTTTGACTCGTACTCACGATATTAAAACCACAAAGTATAGACCCAATCTATATGTTACATTAGCGTGGGAAAATGCATAAGGCGCTTGTGTTCGTGTTTTAAAACGCATTTTCGTCGTCTGCCTGCCTGAATTATTAAAATAAAACTTTTGTTTACCATAAGAAGCTGTGATTTGGCTTTTAATCATTTCGGGTGAGGGCTTTTGTATATAAAAGCCTTACAACCATGAAAAAATCTTCGCCCCCCCCCAAGGGCGCAACTATTTTGTCTTACCAAGCCTTTTTTTAACACGAGTTTACCGGGGGGGGGGGTGGTTACCAACCCCCCCCCCCCCCGAGAATTGGTATAAAGCACCCGATGCTTTGATTTTGATACCAATGGGAAGCTATGGTCTCCTTTTTCCATTGATACAAAAATGTACCAACATTAGCCTAGTATGGCGTCACAATGACTTCATCAAGTCCGCGAGTAGGCAATTGGCATTTCAACCGAAAAATAGGCCTAGGCGAAAAGCCAATTTGCGATTAAAAATCGCAGGGCTATCGGATTTTCGTGCGGTTGGGTTTGCGGTTTTCGCTCTAAATTATGGCATTTGGCTTGTTTTAAAAAACATGCGTTTAGAGCCATACTGTGCATTAATTTCAAAAATGCACCATAACATTCCTTGGTTTGGGCAACCACCACCCCCCCCCCCTACCCTTCGAAATCCTGTAGTTTTACGGGTGTTGCAAAATACACGTCAGTTTTCCATGGGGTTTGCTACAGTAAACGGTTTAGCTTTTTTTTTGTTAGCCAATGCCCCAATTAAATTGTTGTGTTTTCATCACATAAGGGGTTAAGTATTTTTAATGTTACTAATAATGTTTACTTACATGTAGGTGTGAAACTGATATTAGGAAAAAAATCGCTTTGGTTTTTTGATTTAAAAAAATATTCTCAGATGATTTTCGTTATGTGCCCAAGGGAGGGCTTCCATGGGACCCAACTAATAACTCATTAACGGCTTGGCCCCGATTTTATGTTAATTATTTTGGTATGTATGAAAAGAAGGGATTTAAAAGTCAGACAATTTAAAAAAAAATCGACGCAAAAAACCCACAGTAAGCTGCCAAGCCGACAAATTTTTTAGGGTCATTAGGAACCCCCCACCCCCCACCCCCCTCGGTCACTTAAGTGTTAAGGTGGAATTACCCACTTCAGAGGCTAAAAAAGAAAAGTTACATAATTGAAATTGAAGAAACTAATACCTTTCTATTGATTTTTGTTTTCAACAACCCGGAGCTTCCGTTCAAAAGTTAGGGTTTAAAAATGTAATTCGCAAATTGAAAGCTCTTAGATATTTCTAGGTATTTTATTGTTTTCTCAAGCTGCGATATTTATTTTTTTCCACTTAAAAACTCATATCTTCAAAAAGTAAGTAGCTTTTTGATCCTCTAATTGCCATAGGTATTTGTGAAAATTCAAAGCACTTATTTTCTAATCAAAAAAAGACATAAAATAACATTTTAAATAAATATGAAATTTCAAGTATCACGCATTCATTTGAGGCTTAAGCCTTTAAACTTCCAAATTATACATGCTAGCATATAAAAAATAAATATTTTCTGAAAGGAAAAATTGTCATCTTTCCAAATATGCTTTCAAAATTTGCAGTCGGCCGATAGCTCTTAAGCAGTTATTGATCAAAATACTCATGAAAAGTAGACAAAACGTGGCATCTCTTCAGAGTAGCCTCGAATCAAACCCAACGCACCTTCCAAAAAAAAGTGTTATATTTATGTAATAACTAGGTATTTGCCCATCTAACAAAGACTAGTTGACAGATACCCCTTAAGAAAACTATTTTTATGATTTTGGGTCAATTTTAAAAAAAAAAAAAAAAAAAAAAAAAATATGCATAAATTCAGAAGTCCTAAGCCTGCCTAAAGCTTTCTTGCAAAGTAGCTTTATGTTGATAGCAAAAATCAAGTAATTGCAAAGTAATACAATAACCATTCATAAATGTAAACATAATAGGGTTATAACCCTTGTGGAAAATTGTTTTACTGTATGACAAGTATGAATTTACCGTTGTCGCATGTTCAAATTGGCAGCTCAATGTTAAGTCAACAAAGTCATATTGGATATTAAAGAGAATAACACCAAGTATAATCTAAATACTTTTTTATGAAAAGTAAAACTTTCATGATTGAATTTACTTTTCTGATAATCAAACGCTTCAAATTAACCTAATTGCTAGTTCGGTAGAAGCTTACAGTATCATGTTTCCGATATAGTAGGTGTCCTCATTCCTCCAATCTGGTTCTTCACTTCAATTAAATGAATTTTAATTATTAATTTATCACGAAAACATTCGTTGCGTAATTCTGATGGAATATGTAAATCTGTAATTGTAGAAGATTAATAAATTAAAGATATAATTAAAATAGGAAGCATTCAAAAATGTATTTTACTGAGTAAAAAACAGACCATTTTCACCTATAAAATTTGCCAACGCACTGTATCCCAGTTCCTTGTGTTGTCACGGTAGTAATGACCGTTTACATCTTTTTCTTCGAGCCATTGCCACTGTAATTTTATCTCCCTTATCGATCATCATCGCAGCGATCAACCAAACTTCAATTTTGCCATGGTCTAAATTGAGCAGACGTTTGAGAAGGCCGACGTAATCATGGTAATGTCACTTGAAGGTCAAGCGCACCTTCATGTAAACAATTGGCGCGAATTTCTATGGCAAAGTCTACCGGTTATTTTTTTCAATGCCATTTCACTTGATCTCTATGCATACAAAAAAAGCAAACCAACCAAGGCACCCTCTTTCTAGTCAAACGTTCTTTTATGTTTTTCTCTAAACACATCTGCGAACATAAACACAAACGAGTTTGTTTTCTAACGATACACCATTTAAGAATTGTTTTGTTAAAAAGGGAAGTACGTAAGCTTCTAAAATTTTTCGATTTTCGCTGATTCTTTTCGATTTTTTCGGATTTTTAGGGGAGCGGCGGCCCAAGAAATCCCAATTTAGAGTCGTCGTCGCAATTGGTTGAAAGAGGGACATGGAACAGTTGAAAAATTAGTGCGCCCTCAAGATTTTCAAAAATCGCATTTTTGCATGCGTTGTAAAGTTTTTATATTAGCCCACACCTTGAAAACAAAGAAACAAAGTAAAATATGTAATTAAAAAAAACAAAACGATTTTATAATTTAATGTCGCCGGCGACATAAACACTTACAGTATTGTTCCTAAGCTGGGTTCATACGAGCTGTCGTGTGTCGCAGTGGCGCACGACAAGTAATTTGTGTGCAAACAGCGCAAGCGTAGTTAAACGTGAACCCTTAAAACTTGCCATGTCGCCGCCGCGACAGGCGGCGACCATGCTGCGACAAGCAGCGAACAAGCCGATAAAGCGATAGTTTGTCGCTGCTTCTCGCGACAGGACAGCGAAAGAGTTGACTTGGAAACCAACTTTTCTGCGGGACACCACCGATGTCGTAAAAAATGACCAATAATACACGAAGTATTTACAATTGTTAAAACTCCTCCGCAGCGATGATGGGACATCGATAAAAAGTATCATTTGGGATTGGGGTGTTGAGATATTCCAACGGAAACGAATGGCGCCATGATGTTGAAGCCGTTTGCCCAAAAACCAGAAAAAGTAGAAATACTCGCGACATTGTCGCAGGGCACGCGACGGCCTTTTGTCGCGGCGACAAAAAATAGCAAGTAGCGCGACAACACGAACAACTTGTGTTTTGCGACACTGCGACTCACGACAAAAAAGTATGAAGCCAGCATTTAAAACGCCCGGGGGCGGTGCAATTTTTCGAAAGGGAGGGCGTTGATTAGAGTCAAAAATGGAAAAGTCAAAAGCCTGCACAAAAATCACCTTAACACGCGACTTTCCATGCTTACCGAAACTACAAAAGACGAGCAGGGGGCGCTGTTTTTGCACCTCCAGAGGTCAAAATTCCATACCAATTAAACTATTACAACTGTGCCACAGAGCGAATATGATTACGGATTAACGACAGTCCGGCCATTGTATCATGTGATTTAGGTAAGCTAACTCATTTTCTTGATTGTTTTATCCAAAAATGTTAGGGGGGTCGTTTATTAGAGAAGGGGCGTTTATTTAGGAACAACACGGTAAGGAGTTTGACGTGTGGTTGATTTGTTACGCGCAAAGCTGCTTCTTTACAACCGTCAATTTGTATAGGCCCATTCATGGACAAATGGAAGAATTTAGTTTTGAGGTGCGAAGGTTATTATGCGCAGATTCAGTACCGCGGTTTTAACTGCGCGTTGTTGCTTTATTAAAACGCGAATCTCTACGCCTGTGACGTTCCTGCTTTGCTGCGTGCCGAAGGTGGCGCGGATTTTTTGCCGCCCAACCAAGACGCCAATTTTAAAAAAGTGTCAATTTCAGGGTTTTCGGCGTGTAATGAAAAAGTAAGTCGGTGAACCCCATTTTTATTTCAAACAATTTAAAGAACGGACTTCGGGACCTCAACATTTTAGAAATTACAAATTTTTTTCGGAGATTGGTTTATTTGTAGGGAGCCAAACGTAAAATTTTGACTTTTCCCATAGAATTGTGTGGTTAAAAAGTGAAACATACCTTTTTTGTTTTGGTATAGCTCAAAAAACAAAGTCGGTGACCCCCTTTACCCCATTTTTGATTTCAGATTCTTAATCAGCACCATTGTAAACATATGTGACTTCTGAAAAATTTTATCAAGTAGATCATTCACACGTCAAAACCCTTAAAGCGGCACTGGCCATTTTCACAAAATATGAAATTCTTCAATTTGCTCTAAAATTGAAGTATAGGCCATTGGAAGAGCAACAAGATATATTTCACATAAAAAATAATATAAGGGGCCTACCCCAAAACAGGACATTGATATGAGGATAAAGACATCCAGAAATTTGTAGGCCAACTTTTAAGTTTTCCAAACTTTAATCAAGAAATTGTTGTATATCATGCTATTTTTGACTCGTACTCACGATATTAAAACCACAAAGTATAGACCCAATCTATATGTTACATTAGCGTGGGAAAATGCATAAGGCGCTTGTGTTCGTGTTTTAAAACGCATTTTCGTCGTCTGCCTGCCTGAATTATTAAAATAAAACTTTTGTTTACCATAAGAAGCTGTGATTTGGCTTTTAATCATTTCGGGTGAGGGCTTTTGTATATAAAAGCCTTACAACCATGAAAAAATCTTCGCCCCCCCCCAAGGGCGCAACTATTTTGTCTTACCAAGCCTTTTTTTAACACGAGTTTACCGGGGGGGGGGGTGGTTACCAACCCCCCCCCCCCCCGAGAATTGGTATAAAGCACCCGATGCTTTGATTTTGATACCAATGGGAAGCTATGGTCTCCTTTTTCCATTGATACAAAAATGTACCAACATTAGCCTAGTATGGCGTCACAATGACTTCATCAAGTCCGCGAGTAGGCAATTGGCATTTCAACCGAAAAATAGGCCTAGGCGAAAAGCCAATTTGCGATTAAAAATCGCAGGGCTATCGGATTTTCGTGCGGTTGGGTTTGCGGTTTTCGCTCTAAATTATGGCATTTGGCTTGTTTTAAAAAACATGCGTTTAGAGCCATACTGTGCATTAATTTCAAAAATGCACCATAACATTCCTTGGTTTGGGCAACCACCACCCCCCCCCCCTACCCTTCGAAATCCTGTAGTTTTACGGGTGTTGCAAAATACACGTCAGTTTTCCATGGGGTTTGCTACAGTAAACGGTTTAGCTTTTTTTTTGTTAGCCAATGCCCCAATTAAATTGTTGTGTTTTCATCACATAAGGGGTTAAGTATTTTTAATGTTACTAATAATGTTTACTTACATGTAGGTGTGAAACTGATATTAGGAAAAAAATCGCTTTGGTTTTTTGATTTAAAAAAATATTCTCAGATGATTTTCGTTATGTGCCCAAGGGAGGGCTTCCATGGGACCCAACTAATAACTCATTAACGGCTTGGCCCCGATTTTATGTTAATTATTTTGGTATGTATGAAAAGAAGGGATTTAAAAGTCAGACAATTTAAAAAAAAATCGACGCAAAAAACCCACAGTAAGCTGCCAAGCCGACAAATTTTTTAGGGTCATTAGGAACCCCCCACCCCCCACCCCCCTCGGTCACTTAAGTGTTAAGGTGGAATTACCCACTTCAGAGGCTAAAAAAGAAAAGTTACATAATTGAAATTGAAGAAACTAATACCTTTCTATTGATTTTTGTTTTCAACAACCCGGAGCTTCCGTTCAAAAGTTAGGGTTTAAAAATGTAATTCGCAAATTGAAAGCTCTTAGATATTTCTAGGTATTTTATTGTTTTCTCAAGCTGCGATATTTATTTTTTTCCACTTAAAAACTCATATCTTCAAAAAGTAAGTAGCTTTTTGATCCTCTAATTGCCATAGGTATTTGTGAAAATTCAAAGCACTTATTTTCTAATCAAAAAAAGACATAAAATAACATTTTAAATAAATATGAAATTTCAAGTATCACGCATTCATTTGAGGCTTAAGCCTTTAAACTTCCAAATTATACATGCTAGCATATAAAAAATAAATATTTTCTGAAAGGAAAAATTGTCATCTTTCCAAATATGCTTTCAAAATTTGCAGTCGGCCGATAGCTCTTAAGCAGTTATTGATCAAAATACTCATGAAAAAGTAGACAAAACGTGGCATCTCTTCAGAGTAGCCTCGAATCAAACCCAACGCACCTTCCAAAAAAAAGTGTTATATTTATGTAATAACTAGGTATTTGCCCATCTAACAAAGACTAGTTGACAGATACCCCTTAAGAAAACTATTTTTATGATTTTGGGTCAATTTTAAAAAAAAAAAAAAAAAAAAAAAAAATATGCATAAATTCAGAAGTCCTAAGCCTGCCTAAAGCTTTCTTGCAAAGTAGCTTTATGTTGATAGCAAAAATCAAGTAATTGCAAAGTAATACAATAACCATTCATAAATGTAAACATAATAGGGTTATAACCCTTGTGGAAAATTGTTTTACTGTATGACAAGTATGAATTTACCGTTGTCGCATGTTCAAATTGGCAGCTCAATGTTAAGTCAACAAAGTCATATTGGATATTAAAGAGAATAACACCAAGTATAATCTAAATACTTTTTTATGAAAAGTAAAACTTTCATGATTGAATTTACTTTTCTGATAATCAAACGCTTCAAATTAACCTAATTGCTAGTTCGGTAGAAGCTTACAGTATCATGTTTCCGATATAGTAGGTGTCCTCATTCCTCCAATCTGGTTCTTCACTTCAATTAAATGAATTTTAATTATTAATTTATCACGAAAACATTCGTTGCGTAATTCTGATGGAATATGTAAATCTGTAATTGTAGAAGATTAATAAATTAAAGATATAATTAAAATAGGAAGCATTCAAAAATGTATTTTACTGAGTAAAAAACAGACCATTTTCACCTATAAAATTTGCCAACGCACTGTATCCCATTTCCTCTATGTCCCCGCTGTCTAATTTAATTAATGAGATTAATTAAATTGTTGGCTCTTATTTGGGTTTTAATTAGCATTTGAATTATGTGTAATTCATTAGTTTAAGTTTGACATATATTAATGTTATTGAAGAAGAGAAACATAATGGGATCTCTGAATAAACATTGTTTCTCATATTGTAGGTTTATCGTTTTCCCATGGTTCTCCATCCCGGACTTGTTAATTAATCAATTTTTGATATATTTCTTAATTACAGTCCACAACAATATTTATGGTTTCAAATTAAGGGCAGTTATTAGCTTTATTTGGTATATAAATCAAAAATTAAAGGATTGTTAAGATAAAAAAAAAACAATAAGAGCAGAAGAAGCTTCATTTCTCCATAGCCTTTTAATAATATTGGAGGGGGGATGAGGTTGATAACAAAAATATCGCCCAAGCCTAGTTTAAATATCGGGCGAGTCGAAGGCGGAAGACGAGCACGAATATTTTCTTGGCGAGGGCGATATTTTCTGTTATCAACCGAGGAAAAAAAAAAAAGATCAAATATTATTTATTATTATGCCAAGGGAAGCCTGGTGCTTGACCTTGACAAAAAAATAGTTTAAAAATGGATTTCTCAAAACTAATAAAAAGAGGTGATTATTGCTTGAACCAGTTGCCCACTTAATTTTCGTCTTGTGCAGTGCTGGGGGGTACGCGCTACTCGCACTGCAGTATTGCACACCAGGTGCATAATAATACATGTACAGGTCCCAATTCGTTGTCCCAAGTGCTCCACCTCTACCTTCGTTTAATTAAGTAGTCATAAACTTTAATACTGAAGTTGATCAAGATAATTTTAGTATCAACTTAAAGCTAAACAAAATAGGCTTTTTAAAATGAAGTGGCTACTTGGATGTAGTGTCATCACATTTAAGAATACTTCTCATTACAAAACATGTCAGAGTTTCTAAAATGTGAACACAGCTCCACCTGAAGCAGGCCCCCCCCACCCCAATTCAAGACCCGTGGCCATATATATATTATATATATTATATATATATATATATATATATATATATATATATATAGATAAATAGAGATATAGATATAGATATATATATGAATTTGTCTAAAACATTTATAACATCCATAGATGGACTTACACCAATGACGCATGTGGCAGTTTACCCAAGCAATCATTATCTTATGTTCTGTCCCGGCAGTGATGTGCGCACACCGTGAATTGATTAAGTCCACGATCAGCGATTTTTTAGACGATCTGTAAAAAAAATTGCGCCCCCTATTTTCATCGAATTCCATTTTTTTGCACGTGTATTGTAAATTGTTGTAGAAAGACCCCTGTAAGTGGCTCTAAGCGAAATCGGCTCCCGATTTGTCAGAAATATGATTGTTATGCTTTGTTTAGTAATAATAGGGATCCGATTTTTTAGGTCTAAAAACAGCCGTAAATGGCATCTTTAAGGACTCTGTTTCCCAAAAGAGCAGCATATAAGGTGTTTTGATATGACAAAACAATTTGCAATTTAGAGACAAAAATCAGCTATTGTTAATTTTGAAACAAAGAAAGGAAATGACTGAATTAGTGGCTGAACTAAGACTCCAAATCAAGATAAAAACCCAAACAACAATTGCATTTGTCTTTGGATTATACATCAACCTGAAAGTTGAGAGTAGCAGATTTATAAAATAATAATAGGACTAACAAACAAACATGTTAACTGAATATATAAGCGAATACAAAGCTATACATTTGAAATTGGAAAAACACAACTGACATTTTTAGATCTAAAAAAAAATGTTCATTAACAAATGGAAAAAAAAAATACTATTAAGGTCCCGACTCAGCGGAATTGTTTTTTTCCTGAGGAGGGGGGGCGCCTCAAATTTCCAAAAAAATCGTGTGTTTTGCATAAATGCTTTGTCCACATACTATCACTGTGTGAAATTGCTTAAGCTTAAATCGAATTCCTCAATGAAAATTCACAACTTGTTATAAAATTCCCGGATCCGGGAATTTTGGTTATACACAGTATATATGGGACGTACGACTACACATAAATGTGAACTGCATTCAAACGGAAAAACCGATTCATCTCAAATTTCGGATGTGAATTTTAGGTTACTATCTTAGTTCTAGTTGACTATTTTATTATTACACAACAAAATAATATTTCGAATCTCTGAGTCAGACTCTATTTAATGTTACATATATTCAAATGTAATAGTCAAACAACAGGAACAAGAGTTATGCGATTTAAGGTTTTAAGCCCGATAACAAGCAACATATAATGCAAGTTTTACAGTAGTCTGCATTATACACAAAAATTGTTTTTAATAAATTAAAACTTATAGATTGTTTTCCTACACAAGTATAAATATGTCAGAGAGAGGGGGAGTGCATGCTATCTTAAAGTAGATAACCTAAGTTTGACAGAAGTCATGATACTAGGGTCTATTGAGACAACTAAATAATCTCCATGTCTACAGGGGCAGCTATGCAACAGTACACACTGGGCTAATTGCGAGCAGTAGCTGCAAAGACAGGGCTTGCACAGTACACAATTATTAGGTATGCAGTGATTTGTCCACTCGGGGGAAGGTAGGTGGATATGGTGTAGACACTACGGAGTAAGACCACCAGCTACCACGTGCTACACTGTGTACGCTGACACCATTTTGCAGGAGGGGTGCGACACGATATGCTCGATTGGGGCATTGGGATTTCCAAACGTAATTTGGGGCAGGGAAGGGGCGTATCCTGGGGGCATGGGCGCTTGCCCCCGGGTGGCCAAAGGGGGCGCCAAAAGAAGGAAAGAGAAAAAAGAAGGAAAGGAGAGAAAAGGGAAAGGAAAGGGAAAAGGAAAGGTTAGGGTAAGGAAAGGAAAGGAAAGAGGAAGGAAAAGAAGCGAATAGAGATAGAATGGGAGGAAGGGAAATGACAGGGGGAAGGGACATTAAATGGTAGAGAGATAAAAACTTATGGCGAAAAGGATCGAACTGTAAGGGAAGCTAAGACCGCGCCAAATTTAGGGGGCGAAAATGAGATAAATTATAAGGGAAATCGAAACAACAATGTGCAACAAAAAAGGAACGTATAAAATAGCAAAAGGAAGGGCGCCAAAAGCCAACCATAAAAGCAAAATAAGAGAGAAACGAAGGGTGGTGAAATAATTGGGAAAGAAAGTGAACTAAACATATAAAAAGAGAAACGAAAGAAAACGGATTAGAAAGGAAAGGGCGGCCAAAGCAACAAGGAAGTTGGAAAGAAAGAGAAGAAAAATGAGAAAATTGGCCGTGTCTCTCTGTCTTGTCGGAAGTATGATTGACGACCGCTCGCTATACCCAGTGCCATGCCTTTCATTGCATGTGCGTTGCCGATGCACACATGAAGTCGATGCATATATATGCCTGGCGAGCTACTTCGAACTTCGATCTGGACAGAGTAAATAGTCCCAGATAACCACACAATTACAACGAAATAATAGCCCAAGTACTGTAATGCTATCTTCAGAAGATACTTACTGCACTTTACTTACCACTACCCACTATACAAACGATATATCATCAAAATTTGACTCTTGCACAATGTTCAGGTTTCACCCTTTTCATCTTTTGTTATTAGCCAATAATCAATGAATGTAAGAACATGGTGTTCTAATGACTCGTAAGAATGCTTGCTTACCTACCTGCTCCGATTTTATGTACAATTGGCATGCACAATTTAGGCAGATGCGAACCTCCCATGAAATATATTGCCACATCATATATTCATTTCGATCACCCGTATGACATCACCCTCCCAAGTGACGTCATACCCACAATTCCACTTCCTCTTTTCGCGTACCCTCGACAGGATCCACATCCTGCAGGGGCGGAACGGGCAGGGTCAACATCGTAGAAGGTAAGCAAGCATCCCTTACGAGCATTAGACACCACTGTTCTTTTACAATATCAGCAGGAATCCTGCTTACCCTCTCCTAATGTGATGTCACAAATTGCATAACTCGCCCAGTAGCACAGGTACTCAGGAGGCGGTGCAGGATGGCAAACGTCACTCAGGATTGCGTGAATCGAAAAGAATTCTAATTCAAGCATCGAATCAAGAACCTAAATAACACGCGCAAAAATCATGAGCACCCCACTGGGGCGACGCAGATATTTGCACTGACCATTAATTGTCCTGAGAATCCGATCTGTGTAGGACAGCCCGGGCAAATCTAGCTCTTTCTGAGAGTGACGTGTCGAAGGTACGGTTGTCGGAAAGTAGTTGAGTAGCTCATGAAACCGCTGCTCAGATTCGGCAAGGAGACTCCTCTCGAAAGGCGCGAGCTCGCGATAGCTCTGGTGGAGTGAGCGCGAACACTCGCGGATTTTGGAAACGCTGCGGCGTCTGTGATAATCTTCAAACTACCCATCTAGCTAGCGGAGCCTTCGTCGCGCCCCGTGCGGGCACCGTAGTTATGAAGAGCTGATTCGTGGTCCCCCTGATGGGGCGCGTCCCCTTCACATAACATTTTAAGGCGCGAACAAGACACCAGAATCTGTCCTCCCGAATAGAGGAAAACCGTACTGATCTTCGGGAGAAAAACGGGGGAGGCTGAAAAGGCGCTACCCTCGTTCTTTGCGAGAAACCCGGACGAAAGTAAAGCGTAGCACACCGGCGTTGGAGACTTGATAGCATCGCCTACGGCTAGGCATGAGCTCCGACTGGCGTGCGTCCGAACCATAAAAATTAGAACACGGGCTTCACGTCAGTTAGGCCAAGTTCGTCGTCCTCCATGGGCTCGAGGGGCTCGCGTAGATAGGTCCAACAAACAACAACCTTGTTGAGGTTCCATTAGGGTACAATCCTTCTCTCCGGGGTCCTGGTATTAAACACGCGAGTAAACTTATTGGCGGGGGGGGGGGGGGCCCCCCCCCCCATGAGTCGTTAAAAGGGTCTGGTTCCATCATCAAACCCTCAGTGGATCGACTGAATAGCAGATTTTTAGTTTCGGACGGTGGCGGCCGCCAGTCCACATCCAATCGCTCCGCCAAGACGTCTGCCACCGGCCTACAAGTTGCAACATAGTGGTATCGAGAATCCCTCTGTCGGCACACCGTTAGTAGAACGTCCCCAGACTTCAGAGAGTTCTCTGAGCTACTTGGGCGTCTACCCCGACGGCCAGGTTAGCCTCTCGACGAATGGCCCTCCTCCCTGGAGACGACTCCGGACAAGGGCCAAGCAGTTAACTTCAGGTGCTCTATCTTCAGATTCGAATTGGTCCGAAAACCGCTGTCCCCGGACGAGGTCCGGTCCTGCTGCGGTAGCAGCTTTGGATGCCCTCGACAGGTCTATAACACCTGGGGCGGAACCACAGTGTCTAGGCCAAAACGGGGCTACCATGATGACGTTTCATTCCTCCCTATATCTTGCGAAGAACGCGAGTATCAAGGAAGGGGGGAAATTCATACGCCGTCATGCATGCCCGGCCCAACTGCTAGCTGAGCGTCCACGGCGACTGCTCCGGTCTGGGGTGTACCGAGAGCACCACAAACCGGGATCTGGTGATTCCGTGCGAACCAATAGATCTACGCCTGGTAATATAACCTGTCGCGATCATCTGGAATCCTGGACGAACCCGTGGGTCTAGTTGAACCATTCTTCTGGGCCGTCAGTCCGGCCCCGAGAGAGATCGTCCCGCCAGATGTTGGTAACCCCTGGAGCGTCGCAACGAGGATTAATCCGCGCGGCTGCTGCACCAATTCAGAATTTGGAATGCTGCAAACAGAGCGGGGGGGACCTGGTGCCCCCTTGCCTTTCCAACAGGCACTACAGTCGGTTGCCTCTCGGACTGAATCAGACCTTGCAGCCCACCATCCTGGACTCGAACCCCTCTGAGGGTTTTAAAAACCCTGCTAGAAGTTCAGCAGGTTGGATGTGAAGGACGCTGTTCGGCTGGGCGACATTGTCCTAACACGCGATCCTCCTCTAGCTTACCGCCCCCATCCCCCTCCGACGCTGTCCGTCAATAAGACTTGTCGTGGAGGAGGAGCTTGGAACTTCACTCCAACCAGATGTGGTGCGAAGCACCCACCACTCCAGCTCCCTCCGTGGGGTGGCAGTCATCGGATACCCTGTAATGGTGTGCCGACTGGGTCGTAATGCGCCGAAGGTGCAACGAAGGGCCCGCATTTAAGGCGACAGTCTGGGACCAGTCTACCCGACTGTCATCATCCCCAACCCTTACCAGGCGCACGCGGTCGCATTCGGGGCTCCGTGGGAGCACCATCGCCACGAAACCATGTTCGCCACCCCGCTCGGGCGCGGACAGCTACCCGTGGACCATGTCTAGCTGTGGCACCCAAAAGAGTTGTATGTGTTGAACATTGGACTTCTGGTGTTGACCAAAAAGCCCAGGCTCGTCACTGTTTCGCACGACGAACTCGAGTTGCCGCAGTGCATCGACCCTGGACGGCGTACCAGCCAGTCGTCCATGTAAACACACAGATTGATCCCCCTGCGCCGGAGGGTCCTCGCTGCGACAGCCTGCATCCACCCGGGTGAAAACCAGTGGGGCAGTGGAAAGGCCGAAGGGGAGTCATCGCAACCTGACTCCTCTCATTCACACGGAAACGGGAGCCACCCTGTCTTATCGGCTCGATGAATTGGGATTTGGATTGGGCGTCCTTGAGCCAGTGACGTCGCCCCAGGCCCCTTTGATTGGGCCAACGTCACAACCGAGGTCCATGTCGTCCATCCTAAAAACGCACTGCTGGCTTGTGAAGACCTGAGGCGGCTTGAGATTAGATCGGCCGCAAATCGCCGCGTCTTCCTTCTGACTAGAGAATTTGGACCAGAACCCCCCCCCCCCCGAAAGGGGGGGCTGATCCGGACGATCGCCCCTTTGCGGGGCAGACTCTTCTCCGACTTCCTCCGTCAGAGAGCCTCTGCCGCTTCACACTGGACATCCCGGGAAGGATGGTGCCTTCATCGCAAATGCTGTTAGGTGCTTGCATGATTCGATACTGTAACCCGTATCCCCCATTGCAGCACACATTCGCCCGGCTGGATCCCGATCCAAATCCGAGCGACCTTCAACAGGCTACCCCCACCGAGGCTAATGCCAATGCCCCCCCGGTGGAAACTGCTTCCCTGCTCCCCTTCGGGAAAGGGAACATCACAAGCGGTCGCCGCCCCATCAAACCCCCCAGTCTTCGCCTTCTTGGCCCTGGCCCGAGAAGGCTGGGACTTGGGAGCCGGACGCTTCGCCGCCCTCGGAGGGGGGCTCTAGCGCCGCGCCGACGTGACCCGCAGTAGAAGGAGTCAGGGTGGCCGCATATCGATTTCTTTGGCTTCCTGCTGCGCTTCCTCTGCGTCGGCTTCCCGGTGGTGATCGGCTTGAGCGTCTCTTGAGCTTTTCCCTCTTCCTCGTTTGTGACACGCTGCGCCAGTTGCTCCGCACCCGTGTCGAACGTGTCACGAAGAGTGGTCGGCCGTCCCAAAGGCTCTGCCTCATGCCCCCGAAAGTCCCTGTTGAAGATGCGCTAATCTCTGCACAAGCGTTATCCGCGTCTAAAAGACCCGATCCACCCGCATCGACAGAGCCATCGACTCCTCCATCTGATGGCGGCT
Organism: Ophioderma brevispina; assembly: GCA_023653785.1. NCBI lineage: Eukaryota > Metazoa > Echinodermata > Ophiuroidea > Amphilepidida > Ophiodermatidae > Ophioderma > Ophioderma brevispina. Next base: position 7,857 of record JAMKCH010030833.1, on the reverse strand, counting down.
AGCGTAGCCGCCATCTCCACCCGCGCCATAGAGAGAAGAAGATTCTTGGCCAGAACTCCCTGCCAACAAGTCACAGCAAGATGTTGGTGACCAGAGGGAGAACCTCGATAGCGAATGATCGCCCGCGCACGGGCCGTCACTCGCTTAAACTCTTCCTCCTCCCAAAAAGGTGAGAAGCATGGGGGCGCCGAATCCCCCTCGTACGGCAAATTCGGAGCGCATGGCTGTCCATCTAGTGCACCCTCAACACTTCTCATAGTCGGCGGCTGCACAACACTAAGCGTATTACGTGTAGGCCCGCGACGAACGCGAGCCCTGTCGCCTCCGATTTTCCATGCGTCCCACTTCTCATGGATATCCTTGGCAGTGAGACAAAGGAACTGTCCGTGTCGGCTTGGAGCCTAAGCCCCCAGCTTAAGGCTCCCCGCCTGCTCCGGCTTACCCTCGTCGACCGCTAGACCTAGGCCAGAAGCCATAGCCCTGAGGACGTCGGAGCAGAGGCCCGTAACGTCGATGCCGACGACGCTTCCAATTCGTGTGCGCGGCTCGCGAGATGACGAGGCCCCACTCAATCATCACCTTTCCTCCCCCTCCCCTCGCGTCCGACAAAAAAAGGGACTCGGAGTCGGATGGGGATGAGCCACAGTAGCAGGTGCGAGCACTATTCTGGAACACGCTACCCCTCTTCTGCAACCGGAGCTCCAGGCTGCGACGGTACCTGCGGAACAGCGGCGACCCCGGATCCCCCCCGCCCACGTCCCCACGGCCCGGGTGGGAGGTGTAAGCCGGTCTGGGAAACATCGGATATCTGTTAACCCACCACTTTGGGCCAAAAAGATTGGCCGGAAGGTAAGCAGAATACCCCGGGTTTATCCCAATAACCCGGAGTACGGATCCACAAACGAGGGCGGATGTACAGGGCCAGCGAACCCCGGCGGCGGCCGAGGGCAAACCAGTTGGCCACAGCCGGAGCCACGGCCCCCCCTCGTCATGCCCACTAGCACCCCAACCCCCTGTTGCCAAGCCAAACCAACGGGGTTGGATGGCACTGCCATGCAGAGGCGGGCTACGGGATGGATCTGCATGGGCTACTGCCCTGGCGCGCCGCACACCACCGATGTCCGCCCCGGACCGACGGCCCACTCAAGGCGTGTGCTCGGCCCAAAGAATTGAGCATGTAGGCCTGTGAATAGCAGTGTGCCGGGCATCGACCTCAAATCCCCCATTAATGGGCCCATTGGATGGCTAATCCAACTGAATTAGGATTTATTCCCAATGCCACAGTTCGTAACAGGGTCATTCCGCCATGGACGATTGCGCCTGCCGCTGGCCCCCGCAGCGGGGGCAGTAGCCAAAGGCGTCCGTGACCAGCGTGATTTTGAAGCCCGGAGAACCCCCGTACCGTACGGAGGAAGAGCAACGGCGCCGCCGAGTGTACCAGCGCCCAGCTGCCACGACAGCAGCCGATGCAGGATTTTGTTGAAGCACGCGAGTGCTAACAAGCGGGAGCCGTCGCCCACTAGACGCTGTCCCTGGGACAGCGTCATCACGGGCGGCGGACCCACACCACACCGGACCCACTACCACCAACTCGCAGGTGACGTGGACGCCGTAACGGTGGTATCCGTCATCGGGCGTGCACGATACAGCGCCCCCCGTTTAACAACTTAGCCCGTCGCCATGGGTGTGAATTATTCGGGTTTGTGTATGTTTACAACCCCGACGCAAGTCAGGTATAAAGGACCTTACAATACCGGACTTCGCAACCACGAAAAATGACAAAACTACAGTCCTAGGGACGTAATAAATCCATGTTAACAGATTTACAACAGGTTCAGGTCACTACACTAGTAGCTAAATCTTGACCAAACGCTTTTCGACAATTACGGATCTTAAAATCAAACGTTACCGGACTTGTCGAACCCAAGACGAAAAGAGTAAGAGGATTGTGTGTATGACGTCACTTGGGGGGGTGGCGGCATACAGGGTGATCGAAATAAATATATTTATGTGGGAATATATTTTTCATGAGTTCTGCATCTGCCTACAGTACATGCCATTTGGTACAACATCAACATCGATTGGAAGGTAGCAGATTCCTTAGGAGTCCTATTAATAGCACCCAGTCATTTAACAGTTTGCCCTGCGTCATACTTGTATTACCACTACAAACAAATGTTTTAAAAGAACGTCATAGATGAATATCTTCATTCCGGCGATATAGTGTTTGGACCAACAACAACTTTGTTGTGGTGTTTGTGGTTTATCTGAGCAAAATATAGTGTTTCCCATCATGTTTACCCAGTTAAGACCTATCGTGATTTGCTGTATCGAATTGAAAAAAGCATCCAAAAAATCAGATTGTGCTGTTTGTAACAAGTCTGGGTCTTCTAGCCTACCCAACAAGTGATAGTACCAAACACATTCCCTAAAATGCACAATCGTATATTTAAGAGTCATAACTGTCGTACGGACACTTACATTCACACACCTCTTGACAGTGGTGTGAGAGGCCCATGTACAAAAAGGGGGAAAAAAGGGGGAATAATAAAAAAAGGATTAAAAAGGCTGAAAAACCAAGCAAAAAAGCTAACAGAAATTTCAAACAGGAAATCCTCTTAACAAGGAAATTTCACAACACCCTGAATTTGAATGGTGTTTCATAACTTGAATACTGCTGTTTCTAATTTTCTATAATTTTTCAGTTTGAAAAGTACTTGTGAGAATTTCTACGACTTATCCTCCCTATTTTAAGCTATTCCTACAATTTCAAATATTTCACTCTTTTTTGGTTGGATCACTGATAGTGTCTTTAAAGGCAATAAAGGGTACATTTATGAATCCACTCTGTCCTGCACAACCAGACTTCTAACAAGGGGCCCAAGAGAGGGACAGAGGAGAAGAAAGGGGAAGAGTGGGGAATAGAAGAAAAGGGACGTTTGTTATGTAATTTCACATGCTTTTTTAGGGTCTTTTTTTGGTCCGCGTAACATGTTTCTTAAGCCTGTTCATCTGTTGTCAGAATGTACTTGTTCACCCTGCCTGTCTGTTATCTTGTTTTAAAAGGCACAATTTTTGTAACTGGGGTAGCCTTGATCAAGGCTTTCTGCTAAAAACTGACAACATGTATTTTTTTCACCCTCAGACACTCTGCACCTGCATAATTAAACATTCTCAATTTAGTTGAACATGTGGATTTTTAGGGCTACGCCCTTCTGCAGAAAGATTATATAATCAATAAAAAAATGGTGCACCTGCCTGGGGTCTGTTGACCACACGGCTGTATCCAGTTTCCTCGATCGTTTGTGTCAGTCCATCTTAAGTTTAAGTGACGTCACTCACTACTTAAAAACTGGACCAGCGGATTTCTAGCCTTCTGTTTCTCCCCCTTCTCTCCTCATCTCTCTCTTGGACTCAGATAAATTAATAAGCCACGCCGAATAAAAGGCGGCACGGATCGATTGCGCTATGGGAATGCAAAGCGGATAATGACGTCACCTCACTTAAGATGAGCAAGTATACTTGACTAAACCACAAACCCTGTTGTGGTCAGGTGCAGTGTGTGTGCTACTCAGAAGCTCTCTGCCTGAGGTTAACTTATGAACTTGCTATTGGAAGCATGAACTATGCCAGGTGAAATTGGAGACCCCAAATTAAGGTGGTTTTTAATAGAGTGAATTCTTGCCATTTTTAGGAGGAGGATATGCTCCCTATGTATATGACATAATTATACAATATCATACTGGTGACCGATGAATGAAGTTGGTAGAGTTCCTTGAACAAGCTATAACTGGGATTGCTATTTAAAACATAATGCTCAATTAATTTTAGTAGTCACAGACTTGAAATTTCTTAAATTATAATTTTTCGAGTTTCAATGATTTGTGCTGTATAAATACATGCGGTTTAGAGGGGTCAGGTTGAGTTGATAACGGGTTTCTGTTACAACCTATAAAATAACACTCCACAATGGATTAAACTTGTCTATTCACTGACCACAACCTATAACAATCTAAGAGTGTGCAATAATCATTGCAAGTCACTAATCCCCACTCCTAGAGATGGGACTCCGAACCTTTGCCCGGTCAATAGACATGTCTATAGACGCACCAGTGTCTAGTTTTTTGGTGTTAGTTATGAAACTTGGCACTCGACACTAAGGATTAAATACGTCACATGAATCCTATATAAGCCCTCAGCTTCTGGGTTTAGGTTCCTCCTTCAGTTCTTCGTACCTGACTTCAATGAATTTGCTTTGTTTATAATGTTGTAAAAAATTTGTCATGGGTTTAACCACTTGGTTGCTCTTTGTTGGAAATTAACCCATATATTATGACCTATATAGTAGTGGTTCTCGAGGTGGGCGAAGCTTTAACAATAATACACTACTGGGCGGTATATTTTTTACAACAATCCCTATCACCGTGCGGAGGCCTACCTGGGGAGTTATTTTTTTTTTCAAGATTTAAGATCCTCACAAACATTTTTATTCCACACCACTATTTTTCATTACAAAAAAATATGACCCACCCACGTTTTTGTCATAACCCTCCTATATCCCACAGAAATTGATAGCCACATTGACTCTTTTAAAGGTCCATGATGCCCTATCGCTAATTAGCACGTCTTAGGAACCCATGATTGTTACTACCGAACGGCCTTATTATTGCATCACAATACATCACTGTACAGACTCGATGAATAAAGCACCAAACTTAAGACTATGACAGTCATGACGTCATTAAAGATTATTCTTAAACAGCTCTGAAATGTAAGAAATTTCTTGGCTGGTTGCCTGGGTTCAATTCCCATTGAACCCAGGTAGTACACTCTGCGTATTGATGTTATTTTTAGTTTAAGCGCTCGCGTCATGACCGCGTTTTGCTACGTTCGCGCTCGCCCTGCAAACATTGCGTCTTTTTGCGTATGAATTTTTGCGTTCAACGGGTTGTTTGATTGTTTCCTGGTGGTGGCATTCCCGTTGTTGTTGCATTTAAGCCTAACGCATCGCGACATTGGGTTAAGATGACCTTAGTGATAAACTTGTTTAAGAATTATAAATAAAGGTATGATTTTGGGACACGGTACTCTCTTTAATCGACGCATTGAACCGCAACCACCCTTATTTTTTAAGTGGAGGACCCACTTAAAATAATGGATCGCCTAGGTTTCAAGTGTGTAAAGAGAGTACGGTTCCCAAAATCATACCTTTTATTCTCTAATAGACTAAATATCAATTATTTACGGAAAGAATTTGATGTGTTGTGCCCACCACCCAATGGAATTTGGGTGCCGGCTGCCGGCCGGCACAATTTGGAAATATGAAAACTACATGTTGAAATGTGATTGAAAGATGTTGTGTGGCAGTCCCTGGCAGTAAGTTACTGGTTATGGTAGCAACTAGCATTAGCGGTAATGAATTCTGGAGGATGGGTATGCCAAACTTGCCACCCTTCCAAAAACATGCAGTTCTATGTTTTACGGCGTTGAGGCCGTCGAATTCATAGGGTGGTGTGGTGGTTAGTTACAGTAACATGTAACTCAGGACTTAAGGTACTGAGTAAAATCACAACAACGTTTTTTTTTTTTTTGGGCCTTAATTAAATGACTTGCCATTTTTCCTGCATCAGCGAAGTTCAACTTTTGCAGAAGGAAACTTATGCTTTCATTTATGTTATTCACCCTCAAGTACGTCTCCATGCAAGCATGTGTATCACATGATTCATATGAGATTGTTGTGTCAATTTTCACTTACATTTCGGGAAACAATAGACATTTTTGTGGAGGGCTGCTCATTATTCCCTTCACAAACCGTATTGTTGATAATAATCGCTAGGAATCACGTGATTAGTATGCACGCCACTGCGAACTACGCATCGGTGTTTTTGCGCCGGTGATTCTATATTTACCTGACAAGATGCTAAGCCACACCCTCTGCGGCGATATCTAGAGCCAAAATTTGTCGGGCGCTCCTCTTTTAAACATAAATGACCTAGATGCCCATTTTACGAAGGGGTTTCTTGCCATGCCGTGTTTTTTTTTGGTGGTTGTTTGTGTAAATTGCGTCGGAAGAGAAGGTCTAGTACCGATTCTGTTGTGTGCACTAACACCTGTCCCTCATTGCTCTCACGCGATTGACGTGTGTGGTTATGTGGCCCAGTATTTCACGGAACTAGTCGACGATGGAGCAAGAAATCACAATTTAGCCGTCGTAATTGTTTTAATTAAGACAAAAGGCAAGGGTTTATTTCTGATGTAGGCCGATTTTCAAAATATCCGATTTTTATAGCCCTAGCTCACTCTTCACTTTTGGGATAAGGCCCAACTTTTTTTTTTTTTTAATTCGACATAAAATACTTAATACCCACATATACGCATCAATTAGTACTTTTTTGGTATGGGCTTGCCGGCAGCGTCTGAATATGTGTTGGAAAAGGATTGTTCATCGGTGGTGTGCAATTGTTGTGTACCGTGTGTACGACCTTCAACCTCGTCATTTAGGCTTCCGGTTTCATTCGGGACTTTCATTCTGCTGGTTGGTTGAGAAATCGCTCCCTTTCCTAGTTCTTCTCGAATTTGCCAATTTGTGATATTCAATTGTTATAAAAAAATGGTTAGGCTATGTACAGTAATGTAAGATTGAAGAATTGAAAGAAAATGATGTTGAGTGCATATTGGCGGTATTTTGGTCTCTGTTAACCTTGCAAAGTTTGAGTTTTCATTCAATACCGTATGTCAAGTTCAATACAACGAACTAGTACATGAGCATAGTCGATGTTCGATAAATGCCCAGTGCAAATGATAAATGGATTCGATGTCCTAGTTATAGGACTAAGGGTGGTGGCACAATCCCCAAATACAGTAACAAACGGTTAAGTGGGATGTTTTTGAATTCAGTCTGCTCCAGACAGGGACCCTTCACAACAGGCAGTTGCCACTGCAGTTCATCTGTTTTAAGGGCGTTGAGGATGTCGAATTCATAGGGATCACACTCACAATCCAAAATTCTTTCCCAGCCTCAGGCCAAATTACTACATGCTTACAGCCCATTAACAGCTCCGACTAAAACGGTTACTATTTTGCGCTTTATTTTAATAGTAAAACATGAAAATACACTGCAAGTAAAGAGGGGAAAATAGCCGGGAAATTTCAATTAAGTGTACACAACACATCGCCGAATCGCACTGTTCAACTCCGAGCTGCACGCTAGAAAACAAAAAGACTCACTCCGGGTATCACACGCATGCGCACTTTTTCCCCCCTCGGTTCGAAGTATCAGTGTTGCGATTTGGTGGGATTTCGTTTGCATTTGGTTTTGCGATTGTGGGATGTTGGGGGGAATTCGCTGGGAATCGCTGGGAGTTGTTGCGAATTGCTGGGATTATTAGAGAGTCCCACGTGGAGGGTGTGTTAAGAGCTAACTTGTCCTGCTTGATATCAAAGGGCAATATAAATATATCAATTGTTAAAAAGCTTCAACAGTATGAAAACACACATCAGTTGAAGGACTAAAGATCATAAAAATGGCGCGACGGAAAATTTACGTCACAGAGCTCACAGAGGTGAAAAAAACCCCGAAAACGAAAAGCTCAAGGAATCCCTGTATACGGTGAAAACAAGGCACAAATCGAAAAATATATCAATCAAATGCATATGTTATTTTATGCTACAATGTGCTAAGCCTAGCCCTATTTTTGCTGAAAGCTCTGTCCGTTTTGGCTAGAGGCCTCCTAATTTCCTTAATTAATTACGCCTAATTAGAATATTTAGCTAATTATGGTCTGCGGGACAACATATAATTGCCCCAACGTTGGCCTGCCGACCACAAACGGACCAGTTCCCCACCATTTTCCCAAC
>JAMKCH010030832.1:0-30578 GCA_023653785.1 Ophioderma brevispina | reverse complement strand
GAACATCTACATGTATGTAATTGACCTGGGGATTCCCCGAGAGCTAATGCTCGCTGATAGTAAACAAACACAAAATTTTATGATTATATTGGATATGGAATGTCAATCTATGGTTTCATCTCTTGTGAGGCACAACTACCAGATTCATTTTTACAAGAAAAAGTAAGATTGACATCATTTCCAAATTCCAAAGGATATTTTCAATCAATTATTTACATTGATCTAGAGTTTAGTATGTTTTCTGTCCAACTGTCAAAGTTGCGCCAATTTTACTGAGGTGCGAATTTCATTGGAATTTAAAGAGTTACTTGCAGGTGCGTGAGAGAGCTTAATGACACTCTTAGTAAACTAACCAATCAGAGTGTTGCAATAAATGGCCAGTTGAAGCAATGAAATATCCTTGTGATACTCCTGGCTCTCCAACTCATTTATGCCAATACCGGATGACTACTTGGCTAATCAATAATATTAATTGAAATTGGGTACTGATACCCAATTTTAATTTAGAAACACAATGCATGGCATGTCAATTGTCATTTGTCCGCACATATTTTGAGAGCGACTAGGAACACAAGTTGCTAGTATGTAGATTCCAACCGCCAATGTTTTACCTTTGAGCTGAATGTGGCTGGTGGATGTGGATGGCAAGAACCTGTTTGTTCTTATTCAGATAGATTGGAATATAGGTGGAAGGTGGGATCTTTACACAGATCGAATCCGTGTTATTGGGATATAACCCCCACTAACACAGAGGAACGGCATACCTACATGGGTCTTTTGTCAATAGTCTAGGAACCAAGTTTTGGGCCATCTAAAAATTTTCTTCAAAAAAACTCAAAAAATTATATAAATTTTATGCGGAATTTTGCGGATCAGAATTTTCCGAATTTTTTGAAAACCTAGTTCCGGAGACCCCATTTTTGGGGGCCTTAAAACGGCTCCGGCGCCTCAATTTGTTGAAATCCCTGGAGGCACATAACGGTACCTACCAAAAAAAAAAAAAGTTGAGACCCCCGAGTGAACACCAGATGTCCAACTTACCAAGAATCACATCTAAGAAATACCACTTACTCCAAATTCATTTAAGAGAACATTTTGAATGCTCATATCATGAAAATCCAAAGAAAATTGGAATGTGCACAAGTTCAGAGTTCTTGTGTTATTATTGACATGAGAACAAGTTATGTCATGAGTATTTTCTCACACCCCAATCAATATTAGAATAACTATGAGAGGTCAATCTTGTTGTTTCAGGTCTGCAGTAGTTCCATGATTTGTAACTCAGGTCTGACCGTTACTTTTATCACTGACATGAATCGTATCTCTGAACCCGCTGTTACAACAAATTGTCCGTTAGTTCGATCCGTTTCACAGTGTGTTGTGAAAAAAAGTGATGCTCACAACTCAAATTACCGCTTGTGAACTTACTACGATGCTCTGCTCTAAAAATCAGCTACGGACGTGTTCTTGAGTATGCTATTTTCCTTTGGCACATTTTTCAAAATCTGACGTGTTCGGGGTTCATTAATTTAAACATTTTTGCCGAATTTCATGTAGCTTGGTGTGAATAAATCTCCTCCAATTTTTGATAATGTCCACATTTAACGCATGCATGCGCTTTGCATGCCACCAAGCTTATCGCTGTATACATTTTTAATTGATCGATTATTCATGACAGATAGCATCGTAGGTCTCTATTCCAATCATGTTCAAACAAGACGTTATATCCGACATTTCGCGCGCGATAATATGTCTGTCTCATCAAGCAATGTCAAGAGACTAGTTTTTGTTATGGTTGCAAAGCACATGTTCCCACCACTGACCTTCACAATCTTGACCCTGAACCCCCATGCAATTTGATTGAGACTTAACTGAACACGTAATAACGCAATACCTTTCATTAAAATCACGAATTTTGATCATGAGTCCAGTGAAAAATCCGTCAACAGTAATTTCAAGAGTATTCAAGGGTATAAAGTGTCACCGTCGGGTAAATCGGACCATTTGGGAGTGATTTGGGTGAGTTTTATAAATGAAAACCTTAAAGGATGTTAAAACAGTTCAGACTTGGCATGACTTCGGGTTGTTACAGTTATATAACAGAAGTGAATGTACAAGCAACCGAAGTCATGCTCAGCAGGACTAGTCTGCAGTACAATGGTAATGGGCATGATGCAACATACCTTTAACGGTTACAAATTGCATAATTTCAAGGCAATGACATATCTAACTAAGCATACAAGTACACTTCTTGCATTTATAGAGGCCTAAGCAATGGCATCACAAACAGTGCAACTTCTTAAACATCATTACATCCATTTTGTCTTGTGATCTGTGGATGACAGACTCACATGGATTGTAGGTATTTTAAGCGGAACCGAACGTCACAGCATACTCGCGGTGAAGAACCTGAATCCGCGGTGAAAAACCCTGAATCGCGGTGAAAACAAACTGCGCAAATTGCATTTTAGGTTCACTGCACATCGTTTGACACTATACGTGCAGCATGGACAAATACATTTGGGGCTACGTGGGCTATTTGAGCAATTCTGGATCAAAAGTAGCCCTCGTAGTGGGCATTTTGCCATGTAGACAAAACTTTCCTCACGGGGGCTATTTTATGAAAAGCGAGGGCTAAACGCCCTTAGCCCTCGTTTTTTTGGCCCTGCGTTCACGCCCGCATCGAGTCACGCACGTTGTTTCTATGGCAATTATTATCTGAAGTTCTCCTCGAAGTTCCGCTCCCATCTATAACTTGTTTTTTATTTTAATTTTTATAACTCAAACGTAAATCGTTTTGAAAACCACATGTGCATTAGTTTTCGTTAACGCAACCCGGGTTTGTATCCCCATATGGCTACAACTTTGGTTGCGATATATGAGGCCAGGACAATCTTATGTACATTCAAAGCATAAGCCATGTATAACGTTTGGTCACACATATGCCCAATTGAGCAATATCATGGATTAATTTAACTAAGGCACTTTGGATTTACTATCAATTGCGATCACTACGTTTGACGGGAAAAATCGGCAATTTCGTGTCTTCTATCCAGGATTCTATCGAAGCAGCGGCCATGTGTTTACCTCTCTCGAGGGTATAATCTGGACACAAACGCTCTATTGCCACTGACCTGGATAGAGGTCAGGTCATATGGCTATCGGCGGCGACAGACCGCCGATCCCCATGTGCATTGTCATGTCGGTCACATGCTCAGTTTGGGAGCTTTAGGTGATTGCCGACTATTGCCGACTACAAGAAGGGACAGCAAGAATCGGTCACCAAGCACTCACTGTGCTAAGTCACAATACATCACAGCTTAGCATCTAGCTTAGAAGTGGTAAATCTTCTGTACACTAGACGAAGTGAATTTTATCAGTAAAAGAATTTCAGTTATTGAGTGTTACGTTAAGATTTAAAAGAACTTCCCGAAAGATGTGTACGCTAATTGTTCAAATTTCTGTTTTGAAAAAAAAAATTTGTTTTCCAATGGCGGCGCCTGCATCGCAATTTCGTTGTGCCAGCGTGCCTGGATGCTATTTTAAACTCTGCAAACAGCAACAACAATAACGATTTGCATATGCTCAACATTCAAAGGCAATTTTGACCGCAGCGTTTCCCGGATGGTAAAACGAAAAGATGTAGCACCCCATTGATCAACGGAGACTGCACGTGGGCCAGTACTTGAGTATAAGTATTTTCATTGCTTTTTCGGCGTGTTACCCCTAACAATTCGACATAGTTACTATTCCTAGATTTGCTACTTTGCTTTACTACTGTCGCTGGAAACGTTTAGGAAACGGTAAGTACTTTCTAAAAAGGATTTTTGAAGAGCACATAGTTGGTCCATTGTTCCCGTTCAGTAATATCGGTTTCGTAAAGGGTACTTGTTCGCCACTACATTGCCATCCAGTTCCAGATCCACACTCATATATTGCAGCACCTTGGTCTACCTGTATGTAATTAATTTAATTAAACCAGGAATCCAAAGAAAGTAAAACCCAGCCCTATTGTCCACCAGCTTTTTTTCTGGTGGCTTTGGAGCCCGTCCCTGGGGGAGACAGGTCCGGAGCTTTGTCCAGCTTTTCAGGACTGGAGTGCTTATTGAATCTGAACAAAACATTCACTAAAAAGGGTTTTCAGTCAAGATGACATAGAAAATAATTATCTTACAATATCTTCTTCCTCCGCAATGATTACACTGCTCTCCCTCAGACCGTTATCACCATACACATCCCATCACGACAACTTCCATTGCAGGAGCACATTCCCCTACTCGTTGCGACAATTTGAAGCCAAAACAGTTCCATACACATAACAAACACCAGAAATAATTAGTAAGTTTCGAATATATTTCCCGTGTGAACACATCCTGAATTGAATTTGGCAAGAGAAATCCGCAGATTTCTTCGTCCAGTGGCTTTTTTCCTCCGCTGCTTTAATATTTATTACATGATATTTATTTTAACGTTAATATTTACGGCTGTCGTCGATGGACTCTGAACGGTCGTAATGGTAGATCAACATAATCGATATGTTACTATGGAGCGCCAAATGTAAAGAAATACCAGCCCCTAAACCCCGTATTGAGCGTGCTGAACCGACGAGGGGGGTAAAGTCCTCGCTTATTTACAATCAAGCAGTGGCGGCCAAGAATTCCTAAAATTTTGACTCTGTCTAAGGTGTTTCACTCACGTTGGTGCCTCAGGGGGGGGGGGGGGGGGGGGGGGGGGGTGGGGGGGGGGGGGGGGGGGGGGGGGGGGGGGGGGGGGGGGGGGGGGGGGGGGGGGGGGGGGGTGGGGGGGTGGGGGGTGGGGGGGGGGGGGGGGGGGGGGGGCTACGGAACCACTTTCCCCGAGGGCATTTTTCAAATGAACTATACCACCTTTGAGGGGCATAAGACAAAAGGCCACAGTGCATATAAATGAGTTCTGTTTATCGTCTGAAATTAGGGAAAACTCATGTTTTCGAAATGCGTCACATTGCTCAACAAGTAGTATTATTTTTCCGCGACCTTGCTTCCACACACACATTGCCAAATCATTTGATGTTTATATCTACTCTAGAAGGACCAATTTACATATATTAAACACAAAATATTACCATTTTGGTTATATTCTTGTATTTTTTTTGGGGCAGTCGTAATTTTGCCATAGGTTTGTACCGGGCCGGAGCCAGGGGGTGCGGGGGTTGCGACCACCCCCCCAAACATGACAACGGACCGCCTTTAATTGTTGTTGAGGTCCCGTTGCCAGATAATTCTTCAAGGTCCGTGTTGGTTCAAATGCAAAGTGTGTCCTTAGGGTGTGGGTGCATGTTATATGAATGACTAAGCATGACTAAAGCAGCTGTTAACCCTCGATTACGATTTTCGTTTGGTCCGTTTTTTACTATACTTTTTTTTCTTACCGCTTCTACCCACCTTGTTTTCTTCCCGTCCGCCCCCGCGGCGCGCCCCGGGCAGGTTGGGGAACTCAGGCCAAGAACCCGCCGCCGCGGAAGGCTGGACACGGGGCACCGCGCGCTCAACTCTTCCTGCCTTTTTTTCTCCTTCCTTTTCCCCCTTTTTTTCCCCGGAAGTCAGAGGGAACCTTCTTCTCTACTTTCTTCGCTGAGCTGCTCCTCCCTTTGTTTTTTTTTTCACGGAGTGGGGTTGGAACTCTACTGGTCTTGTCAGTTCTCGGTGAAGGGGGAAGATGAGTTGGTGCTGCTTCCTCTCTTCTTTTCATCTTTAGCACACAAAGGGTTAATATTTTTTTCGATTAGTAATTAATTTTGTTTTCATGTAGAAACATCATAAGTCATACAAATATTTTCTGGCAACAGGGTTTGCTCATTTTTATTTTTAAAATCACACTCCCTTTTGGGTGCCTAAGGGGGGTCCTTGGGACCCAAGCTAATTATCTCATTAACGGGCAAGAAATTTTCTTAATTGTTTTTATGGAAAGAAGCGCATAGATCAGTTACCAATTACAAAAAATTGAGTTCGAACATATTTTTGTTTCAACAAATTTCTACTCTCTCCTGCCCAAAGCCCGGCTCTTTAGTTACTCGTTCCCCCCTTCTGTACCCTTCACTTTGTCCGTGATCCTTCAGCCTACTCTCCCAAGTTCTCCCCTCTTTTCGATCCGCCCCCCTCCTCCGCATCCTACGGTGCCTTTTTGTCTTTGGTGTCACGTATTATTATAAAAATGAATTTCCGTCCAGATTTTTCTCGAGTAGCCTCCGTCTTCTCTCAGACGGCCGCGTTGTCATCATACTGTACTCCGTGCAAACATGCTTAAACTAATTTTTTACAACTTTTGAAGAAATAAACTGCAATCCATCCCCTGTTTTGTTAACAATTAGCACTTGTAAACTTTGTGTTTTTAATGTAATAAATATAAGGGTCCTCATCATCATCAGCCTTTTGTCTGTCCACTGTTGGCCGAAAGCCTCACATGTTTCCATGCTGGGATTTCGGCCTACCCTTTCCACGCTGGCCTAGTGCGGGTTGGAGGGTAATTCACGTCAGAATAAGTTTAATATCTAAATTTGGATGGTCGTGGTCTGTTTATATGCTCAGCAGAACTTTTAATGGTAATTTCTAACAATATATATTTCCACCATTACTTAAAACTTGAACATAGGTAATTTCTTATATCATAATTAAGATTGTTCCACACAATGATTCCACTACGGATATGAAAGGAAGATTATAATAATCAGTACCATTACCGTCAATGCAAGGTGGTAACGCTGGGAGACCTATGGCAGCTTGTCTGTATTAACATTAACTTATCAGTTATGTAATAAAATCTAGCTAATTCTGTTCGTGAATTACGGAAGGTTTGTACATACCAAAGTGCCTTGAAGTACCGAGAACGATCAACAAGAGATTGCCATTTTAACATGGGGAACATTATTGCTCGCGCCCGGAAGGACGCGAGCTATAAGAGAGAGAGAGAGACACCTGCGATTTTCCCATGTTGCGAACGAGGTTGAGATGTTAACATATTTGAGATGTTTCCAGATACATACATTTGTGGCATACTGCTCGAAATATAAACAATAACATCGCTGATTTGAGCAATAATTACGAATAGGTTTTCAATGTTACTCCTCTTTTGATAACGATAACATATTAATTACTTAAAGTCTGACTCATAGATTTCGAAATATTATTATTTTGTGTAATAATGAAAAATAGTCAACTAGAACTACATATAGTAACCTAAAATGCACAATTCCGAATTTGAGATGAATCGGATTTTTCGTTTTGATGCAGTAAACAATTTATGTGAGTAGTACTTCCCCATAGGATACTGTGTATAACAAATTCCGGGTCCGCAATTTTATAACAAAGTTGTGATTTTCTATATGAAGGAATTCGATTAAAGCTTAGCAATTTCACACAGTGGATTAGTATATGGACAAGGCATTATGTCATGCAAAAAACACACGATTTTTTTTGGAATTGCGGGCGCCCTCCTCAGGAACTCTCTGAGTCGGGCCTTTAAAACAAACACATTTGTTTTGAACATAGCCCTGTTCAGGCGCTCTACCAACTTCATGCACTGGTTCACAACTTCTGATACAAATAATGTCACAAAAAGATCATAATTAGGCAGAAATCATGCGCGGAGTGGAGCATACTCACCCTCCCTAAAACTAAGAAATAGCAATACCACGCCAAAAATTCATTTATCAAGCACCTAATTTGATGGCTCCTAATTCCACCTGGCCTATTTTCCATGCTTGCAGCCTTCCAATATAGCATGGTCAATAAATTCCACCCAGGCAGAGCTCTGAGTACCATAGCCACTGCACCTGATCACAATTTATGTATTTGTGGTTTTATACCCACTAGCATGCTCCTAGATCCAGTGTGCACAACAGACCACCAAGGAGTATACCAATTTATTTTTTTATTGAATCTTTCTCTAGACAGGGTATAGCCCCTTCAATGCTAAGTACTGTTTCAAACCCTTGCCCCCCAAACACATGTTCAAAATAATTGAAATAAATGTCAATTAAAAAATTAGCAAGTTTGTCGGTTCTTAGCAGACAGCCTTGAACAAGACTAATTTGAACAAGGCTTCGGTGGCCGGTTGGTGGCGCGATCCCTCAACATGTCTATGGGCTCAGACGATGGCGGCCAAGACTCTTCAATATAGCACACCTCAATCATAAAAAATGAACCAAACATCACTCTGATTTACAGATTACTCTGCAGCTCATCGACAGTATAGGTCAAACGCAGAGGTTAGTGAGTGCGCTATAGACGTTCTGTTAGATACTGGAGGGTTGGTATCTTAGATACTTGGTTATTCCTTCTTTAAAGGCCGACTCAGAGATTTCCTGAGGAGGGCGCCCTCAATTTCCAAAAAATCGTGTTTTTTTTTGCATGTACATAATGCTTGTCCATATACTAATCACTGTGTGAAATTGCTAAGCTTAAATCGAATTCCTTCATATAGAAAATCCCCACTTTGTTATAAATTCCGGATCCGGAATTTTTGTTATACACAGTATTCTATGGGACGTAATACTACACATAAATTTTACTGCAATCAAAACGAAAAATCCGATTCATCTCAAATTTCGGAATTGTGCATTTTAGGTTCTAGTCTGTAGTTTAGTTGATTATTTTTCATTATTCACCAAAAAAGTAAATTTCTAAATCTCTGAGTCAGACTTTAAATGCTTCAGTTGTAGTGATATCGACGAGGGTTTCAGGTAGACAGTTCCATTCGGTTTATTGTACATCAGCCCGTGCGCGATTTCACATTGGTGTGTTAACACCAAGTGGGTCTATGTCTTGTATCAGATGAAGTAAGATAATTAGCAGACAATATAACTCTAGCACAACGTTTCTGTAGAACAGTATAAGCTAGTATAGGCTTACGCACATCATCATTAAAACGACCAAACCAAACAACAACACTACAGATCAAAATGTGGTTGAATAAAAGATTTGAAAAGGAGATTGAGAGAGAGTCTCTGTCAAGAAATGATTAAGACGCCTTACATTGCCATTGTAACAGCAACCTTTTGGATGACATCATTTGTTCCATAGTAATTTATCATCGATCGTGACAACCCAAGACATTTTGCTGTCTGTACTCTCTCCAGTTGGACACCATTAGTGATATAACAGGCCCTAAGATCCCCCCCCCCCCTACTTTTCTCATGACGTAATTTGCCTCTGTGCCATTTAGCATTATGTAGTCCCGTCTTAATCCTTATTAAGGTGTCGCCTTTTTATGAGCTTTTATGTAGCCATGCAAAAGGCGACACCAGTCATTTTCCCTGAATTTAAGCTTACAAGCCAATCATCAACCATATCAACAAGAGCAGTTTCGTTTGAGTGCCCATCAGGCCCAAAACCCGATTGATGGATATTAATGATACTATTTTGCCGAAGGAAGGAATAAACATGGTTGTGCAATGCCCTTTCAATAATCTTACTAGCAACAGGGAGAATCGAGATTGGCTTAGAATATTGGTGTCAGTCGAGATCTCCACTCTTTATGCAATGGTGTGTGGACATTATGCTAAGTGTTTATATATACATTAAATACTACTGCATCAAAACGGAATATAAGAATCATTTTAAATTTGGGAATTGAGCATTTTAGGTGACTACCGGGTGACTATCTTTAGTTCTGGTCGACTATTTTCAGCACACAAAAATGAAATTTCAAAATCTCTGAGTCAGCCTTTAAAGAGTTTGAGTTTGTGGGATCAAAAGAATTCCCGTGGGTTAAAAGTGGACATTTGCGCGACAAATAACGTTGTGATATATATGGCCCGCCGCCGGACTAGCTTGTTATGCTGCGGAATTTTTGTGTCATCAAGATCCTAGAACTTGTGCCTAGAACCTCATGTCATCTTGAACGTTATCTTTAGGACTGCTTCAAAAGAGCTTAAATAGTGTTATCGTGGAACCAGAGAAGATGGTGGAACATTAAATCTGCAAGACGCGGCCATTTTGAATTTTCAATGTTAATACCATATCGTTGCACGTTTAACTGCAATGCCCCTCTTAATTCTGACTTTAGTCACCCCAACAGAGTGGGTACTTCTTGTTTTAGAGGCTTAGGGAGAGTTTCATGACTGGGGGCCCACTTGAAGGGTGATGGAGGCCGGAGGCATTCGTGAGGCTTGGAGCGCCGCGCCGGGAGGAGGGAACTTTGGAATTGATGTTTTGGTAAAGAAGTGTTAAAATGATTGGGGGAGGAGCTCAATGGTACCCATCAAAATTATTGGGGCCGCCCCAACCCTCGCTTCCTAAGTCTATGCTGTGTATTGATTGTGATCTGCATTGTAATTATTGTTTTTGGACATTCCAAATTCTTTGCCAATTATTTGAATGACACACCCACCAACGCGCGCGCAAAATTAAATTCTGTTGTTATAAAAAAAATCAGATCATTTTTGCACAAGGCTCATTTGGGTATTTCTGTTCTTGGCATTCATGTGATACATTTAGGGATTTTTGCCACTTTGAATGGGGCTTGGTCGTCATCATCTGGCCAATTAAAAGTTTAATTTTACATGTAAAAGCGAAATTTTGACGAAAAAAATATCTGTTTTTTTGAAAATATGTTATCCAGCATTCTTATGCAGTAAGTGGGGTTTGTAAAATTTACGCGAGTTTTGATTGGTCCATGATAAGCCCCGCCCATAATCTATGAGACAATATATTCTTATGCTAAAACTGTTGGAGCTAAAAATCAACTCCACTCTAAAGTAATTTTTAATTTTTTATGCATGATTAAAGCCACTATCGGCGATTTGCTAAATCATATAACAAAAAAATCATCAAAAATCAGATTTTTGCATGCCTGGAACTAGTATTGGTATTCTAACATACCCTGCAAGTGATACGACCAAACGCAGCCTAATAAAGACAAAATCGGTTATTTTAGTCATAATTGTCCGAACGGACACTTTCTACAACACGTAATTGAATGGAGATTTTATCTTTGAACACTGCCGTTTTCTCTTCCTTTCTTCTGTTATTCTTCACTTGGAAAATTAACTTATGAGAATTCTACAGACTTATCCTTCACTTTTAAACTATTCCTGCAAATTTTTCACTCTGTCGGATAAATCCTATAGTGTCTTTAAATACACTATCAGTGATTTGCTAAATCAGCAATCGAAAAAATCATCAAAAATCAGATTTTTGCATGTATGACAAATACAGGTATCCTAACATACCCTGCAAGTGATACGACCAAACGCAACCTAATAAGGACAGAATCGGAGATTTGGGTCATTACTGTCCGAACGGACACTTACTCACAACAGGTAATTGACTGGAGGATAGTATCTTGGAACACTGCCGTTTTCTTCCTTGTCAGGTCAATTCTACCAGGGAAAAGGTATCTTATGAGAATTCTACAGACGTATCTTCTCCTAACTTTTGAAGTATTCGCAATTTCCCCCACCCCCCCCCCCCCCATATTTTAAAATAACTGTGAAATGGTCTTTAAACGGACAAGGAACAGATCATATAGGGTCATGGGAACACCCAGATCAATCCACCTTCAAAGCAAGCGCTAAATCGACCTGTGGGTTGCTGTTTGTATTCGTTCTATTCGTTTTGGTGAGTTGCTACATTGAACGCCCTCTTTCGTTCCAGTTACTGAATTCAAGCCTTGATTACTTGATTTATGAGTTGTAATATGAGGTATCTGGCTTGCTATATTATGTCTAATTCTAGAAATACTGTGTAATATCTTCCTAATTGAAATAATTATTTTTGTATTTCTTCTTATTTTAGAATTTTGTAAGGGTGAATTCCTTACGAATAGGGTTATTTCATTAAAGGATCTGAAGTCAAAATGTCAATATAAAAAAAATAAAAAAAATAAAAAAAATAAAAAATTGTTTTTATTCAAAACTAAGCTCACATCGTACCCGGAAGCGTAACCAGTTATTTGCAATCAATCAATTCAACAATCAATCAATCAATCGATTGGGTCAGGGGTTATGGGGTTTATTTTACACCTGTGTAAAATTAGCATGGACTTGAAATCTTGCATTCTCTGGGGCTGGCTTACAGACGATGGGGGGAAGCAGGTATTTTACGAGTAATATTACATAGTCATGTTATGTTTAGATCAGTTAGTTGGTGACCACAAATTGGGCATGCATTCAGTATTCTGCCACACATCCTTCAATGTCATGCAGTTTATCCGTTGAGGCTGCCGATTCTAGGGTGGTGCACAATACATAAATTATTTCCCCAAATCATGAAATACCTTTTACAAGACGTACGCGCGCCCGCGACATCAGAAGGGGGAGATCAGCAGTCAATCGACGATTCACCATTTACGCGCACCACGTTAAAGTAAGCCTGGTATACATTTAGTTCTGGTAACCAAAAAACCAGACAGAGGTCAACATTTATCTTTTAACACTATCTCGTTATCATCTACTGACCTCTGGTTTTGAGGAGCTGGTTAAACAGGGGAAATACATATACCAGAACAGTCGAAATTGCGAAGTGCACGCCTTTTCATACTGATGTACATACCTAAAAATATATTGTCCAAAATAACATCCACTTGGTGTGCTCTCGAGATACTCGTCCATCAACCTGGGTACCATCATTTTTTATATGTCCTTCCAGGGCGATAAAATTTATGTAAAATACGGGCCTTCCGAATTAATCGAGAGAGTTTCACTCAGATGTTGACAGCCATTTTGACCTTTGGACTTGTCAGGTTAGTAGAGCTATCCCACGGGCGTAATTGAACTCAAAAAAAGGAACGCGCTCATTTGGTCTGTTTGGAGTGATTGAACGTATATGGCGTTCGTTTTATTATATTGAACGTGTATCTTTCCAGCCGTTTACGAAAATAATGGGCATCGTCATATCGCCCGCCGCAAGGTATTTGTGATTTTCGCACATATTTTACTAATTAAAATAACTTCCAAAATGGCAGTGCCTGATCTGATAGTATACACAACAGTGGCATAACATTAACCAGACCTTTACAAATGGGGTGGGGTGGGGTAAGGAACAGAAATTAATTTTCTGAGGGGACAAATTTGGATCCCTCTCCGTAAGCACTAGGTATTCTCGGGGGGGGGGGGGGGGTGGGGGGGGGGGGGGGGGGGGGGTTTCTCACATTCGGGATGAAGTATTGTATGTGCCGCTCTCCATAAGCCCCTCATTTTAGGACCATTCGACTAGTTCCAGAGTCCCTACTTTTTATGTCCAAAAAGCTCTATATTCTACCAGTTTTTTTTTTTAAAACAGCAAAAAAGTAGCTGGAAATTGATTTGGAATTCGAAATTTGAATATTTTTTTTGAAAAACCTTCCACTGTTGGACCCACGCTTTAAAAGGGGGTGTTTTACAAAATTCTCAAAAAGTCCGGTAAAAGAGTGGATCTGTATTTTTATTGCTATAAAGGGTGGTTTTGTAAAAAAGGGTCTTGTGAGGTCAGAAATAATAAAAAGGGTGGGTTCTGATAATAAAATGCAAATGGACGATCTGCTGCAATAATGTTTGCCATGATGACCCAATTGAAAATGGAAAGTGTCATACTTCCAACAAGTTGGGTTCCCCTTAAATACAAATGCCTTTTTTTGTGGGGCAAAGTGGATTTTAATTGGGACAAACAAAAAATTGTAAAAATTATCTGACTCTGTATGTCATTTAAAGATAATTGGTAAAAGGATAAAATGGTGTGAACAGGGCTTGTATGAATTTTCATCTCATGAATTATAAAAAGGGTGGGTATTACTTTTCAATAGAAAGGGTTGTTTATCATAACAAAGGGTGTGAGATTAAAATAAAAAGGGTGGGTTACAAACCACTGCCAACTATGCTTCAACTAACAGTTAAACCGTAACCTGTTAAAACTTGCTTTTGATAAAGTTAATTTCATCTCATCTCCACTAGAAATTTTAGATTTCCTTTTCAAAATCATATGCCCGTGGGATAGATTTAGCTACCGGCAATGGATTTCTGACATGATTGCAAACACAACTGTTTATTTAAATTGTGAGTCGCACAAATAGTTTCTTAGTTAAAAAAAAAATCTACCTCCCTTTCGTCCATTCAGAAAAGATATCATGTTATACTTCTCTGCTCCAAAATAGCACCCCAAAAATCTGATTTATCTTCATATAAAAACGACTGGCCGTCGATACTACCGTGCGTTCCACAATGTCATGGCCCGCACCCAAAGAGAACACGTTTGAAGTCCGTTAAACCACTCCCACACAATCCCAAAATACTCGTAAGTTTGTCACGTGTTAGGACCCTGGTATGACCAGGGTGTCTTGTGACCTGTAACTGTATTCGTATGTCCATCCGGTTGGGACTTAGACGAAAAAAGTGATTCTGCCTTGTTCAAAATATTCGTCCCAAAATCGTTATTGTAGTTGCTTTTTTTCAAGCCTGAAAACTTATCAGAATATGGAATTGCAGAAGGTATGTGAGATTCTTCCTATCATAGAATTTTCAGGTAAATTTGCACTTTGTTGTTGTTAAATATTTGAGGAGGAGGAGATACTGGTTTTATTATCGTTCATTCTCCTGCAATGGCTCCGTTCTGAAACCAGAGAGCCGTTCAATGATAAAGTACAGTGTTTAAGATAATGGCGAGCCTCTGGTTTCAGTACTGGAATAGGTATACTACTGTACTAGGTTAGCCGAACCTGCGCCAGGAGTGGGAGGCCAATATTTAAAGAGACATGAGGAGTTCTCCAGAACGAAAGAACGCCCTCAATTTTTTTCGAAAACCGGGTTTTTGCAATTTGGAATGCTTTCCAAATTATTAGATCACACCTTAATGAATAAGCCAATCACACCGTCTTATGTAATAATATGATGATGTAGTACTTTGTACTGCACGGATCTCACAGAAAGTCAAAGCACATAGTGTGCTATGGGGACAAATTTTACGATAGTCAGGCAAGTTCATAAAATCAAGGTTTGCTGTTTCTTTTGTCCTTGTGGTCCAATAAACCTTCTAAACGTTCTTGGTAGGTGGTCTATACAATCGATCCTGTTGCAATTTGAGGAGAAATTGTATCCTTTAGTATAAAATCTCCTCATGTGGCACTTAAAGCAATATGAGCTTACATTTTTTTTTGAAGAGCGCCCCCATTTTTAAAAAAAATTGAGATTTTTACATTACACAAACGGTTGCATTGGTAACTGGCTACGTAACCCATACCTGTGAATGGTTGCGCTCGAAAATTGTCGTCCTCCAAACGAAGGAATGTTGTAACTAGAATAATTATATCGGGATCCTGATTAATAATTCACGGCTGTGGCTGAAACGGCCTTCCAATGTAAATAGCTGGGAAATAGCACCATGTACGTTCGCACGCTCCTCCATAGTTGTTTATATTGGTT
This sequence comes from Ophioderma brevispina, assembly GCA_023653785.1. Classification (NCBI taxonomy): domain Eukaryota; kingdom Metazoa; phylum Echinodermata; class Ophiuroidea; order Amphilepidida; family Ophiodermatidae; genus Ophioderma; species Ophioderma brevispina. The sequence goes on along the minus strand of JAMKCH010030832.1, from coordinate 15,208 downwards.
TCAGGCAAATCAAGTTAGAGGTTATTTTCTCGAGGTGGCACTATTTCTCATGGATGGACAGAAACGAGCCTTTCCACTCTGCCCGTTAAGTCCAATCTCTGGGATCCAACTTTCTTATTACAAAATCGTTTATTTTATGATAATATGCATTTTTTAGCAATCTCTTCGACGTTCGGCCGTATATTTCCCCTAGACAACTCACCAACGTAACTGTGCCAAAATATCAAATTTTTGAAAATTGGGTCGCTCTTCAAAAATGTGCTAAAATTTAGTGCTTTAAAACATTCAAATCGAACAGATCATATTGCGACTTCAATTGTTTAACGTTTTCATTGGTTCTGCTCCTTTTTTTCTTCACTATTTCAGGGAATTACAGTTTTTTTGAAGCCAGCAACATCTTCACCCCATTTTGGGGGGGGGTAGCTAGTTTTGGTACCCCAACCACGGCCCGTGTCCTTAGTTTTGGTACCCCCCCCGGTCTACACTTGCCGTTCGGGCAATATCCAATTCAGTGAGCGCATGAAATGCACATTTCACAGAGGCACTATGTTCATGCAGACGTTAATCACACATATGCCCCATTGAGCATATTACAGGGATTAATGTTACTAGGCGCTTTGCGGTCATTAGTATCATGCGATACTCACTTTGGAAGGCAAAATCAGCAATTTTATCTTCGGCTTCTATTCGGGATTCTATCGGCAGCAGCGGCCATGTGTTTAGATTCTCTCAGGGATCGCGAACACGCTCTATGGCCACTGACCTTTATAGAGTCATTCATATGGCATATTGGTAGCATATACCTATACAGGAGGGCCGCCGATCCCCGTTTTTCACGTTCGTTCAACATTCTCTTTTTGGAGCTTACGTGATTGCGAATATTGCACCTACAGCAGGGATAGTTTTCTGCTAAGCATAACTCCACTTTATGTCTTTAACATGTTGTCATTAACAGATGTGGAGTTATGCACAACCACATTATATAAACTTTCCCCAGTTCCCAGCATGACAGCCCCTTTCAAAGAGCTTGGAAACTTTTGCAGATGCAGACAAACAAAATACCAAAAGCAATTCAATCGAGTTGATAGATTGTTCCTTAGTAATAAATTACCCTTTGAAAATGTTAATTATCTTCAAAAATTTGTCTAAAAACAATAGAATCCCTTTTCCGAGAACAACCTTTCTCCTGAAGAAGTGATATTGTAGTTGGCAATTATTTCTTCAAAATTTTTAATTTCTAATTCTTAAAAGATTTTTCACATGTCATCGCATCATATAGTATCTCAAGTTGTGTTTTGATAGTGAAAACCGGGATATATCGTACTTTAAGGTATTTTGAGATCGACAAAGTTGAAGTAGGTAACGGGAAAGGTATTCCATGTTTTTGCTAACTCCACATCTGTTAATACATGCATGTTAAAGACAATGTGGAGTTATGCTTAGCAGAACTACAAGCAGGGACAGCATGAAACGATCCGAAGCAACCTCACTGTGCTAAGACATGACATCACAGGTTAGCATTGTCAGATTCTCAAGCTCAGAAATGTAAATCATTCTGTACACAAGACGCAGTGATTTTATCAGTAAAGATTTTCAGTATTGATGTTACGTTGCAGACCTTAAAAGAATTAGAAAGATGTGTCTCTTAATTGTTCAATTTTCTGTTTTGAAAAAAAACTGTGTATTTCCAATGGTGGCGCCTGGGGTGTCACCACTTCGCTGTGGCCAATGTGCTTGATCTAATTTTTAACTCGACGCAGCACAACACTATGATTTGCACTATTCGCAAACATTCAAATGCAAATTTTGACAGCGTAATCCCGGTGGTAACCGAAAGCAGTGCGACTACATGATCACGTGAGACTGCAGCGTGTGTCACTAACTTGAGTATTTCCAATTGCCTTTTCGTCATGTGTACAAACCAACCACAACACCAACATTCGACATAGTTCCTATTAATAAATTGCTACTGTAGCTTTACCTATGTCCCGCTGAGGACGTTTACGGAAACCATAAGTGGGGTCATCCATTAAGTTGGGACACAAAGTGTGACATGGGGGTCCAATTTGAAACATACTTGATTGAATTTTATATATCATTTTCAAGTACTCTGATATGTGGAATTTCCAAAATGGTAAACAATTTTTGTGGATTCTTGCCACTTTTAATGCTGCATCAAGTTTGTGCTGGAGTGCAGACAAGGTTTCACATGTAACATGGACACCAAACTTCATTCTTTAAGTCTGCACCACAGACAATGATAATTGATAATATGGTTCACTTGCATAGCCTGCTTAAATAGGTATTGTGAATGTATACATTGCTGGAGGAAATTTAGAACCAAGACTGTAGACACTTTTAAAAGAAAATCAAAATGTATTTTATGTCATTTTTTGCATTTTATACACATTTGGTAGTAATACCGCGTGAGTCAAAAAAAAAGTATACACTTCCTATATAAAGTGTGATATTCCATGTGACTAATATTTCCATGAATGGTTGTAACATTTGATTGAGTACATACAATCTTCATCATCTTTGGATACCAAATTTATAGGGGTCGATGGTGCATGGATGACTGGCAACATGGACCAAAAAAAGATTTTTAATTACGGAAACCAATGTCCAATTTTATTGCGCCAATTACACAATCAAACCACTGGTTCGAATCATGTGTTGTTTCATCTCTTATTACTACCTATGGCTTAATTGGCGCCAATCACAATTTGTGACATGGTTTCATAATTGTCCCCTGTGCAGTCCTCCATGCACCAAAAACCCCCATATATTTGGTAATCAAAAGAGCAGGAGGAGGTATTCTATCATAAGTTACAATCATATCATAAAATATTAGTCACATGGAATATCACAACTTATCAAGGATTGGTATACTTTTTTTTGACTCACGCTGTAGTTTTTATTATGAAATCATTGTTTATTTAACAGGAATTTCATTCTCACCTGAAAAAGAATTTTCAGTTTTAAAAAGCAAAGGATTCGTTGTAATAACCTGCTCAATTTGGAAATGATTGGGAATCCATAAGTTCACCAAACAGTTGCGTTAAATTAAAACTGCAGAAATCCACGCAAACCTGAGTCAATGGCACCATAAAAGAGCAGCTATTTTGTGGGTCTCAGGACGTTTCAGGTAAAATGACGAGGTGATTTCGACATCCGATTTTGCCCAAATTTTGATCCATCATTCATGATGATAGTATATGAATACCTGCTTGAAGACTTTAAATTCAAGGTCCAATTTGTAAATTGCTCAGCGATTTTCACATTTTACTCAATTTTGCCCCATTTTTGCTAATTTTTTGCATATTTAGGAACTTTCTTGGAGTCCGTATTTTAAATCTTCACACATGGTAGATTGTCTATATATTTGTCATATTTCTACCAAGTTTTATGTAAAAACTCAAACAGGATCACCTCGCCATTTGACTTTTGTTTAATTTCAGTTCGGTGCCATGATTGTACAGTATTTTCCATATGTAAAATTTCAGGAAAAGCTTTGAAATGAAAATATTTAAAAACCTGTAACTTTTGATCTGTTCAATGGATTTCTTTATTTTTTTTCTTGATTGAAAATATTATTTTTCTTTTTCGCAATATGGAAATCAAACAAACTTAAATCCTTTTAAATATAGTCTAATAGCCTAGTTAATAATGCATGTTGCAATAGCCCTTTCAATACTGTGGCTAATATTGATGGTTAACCACTAAAACAGCGGTTTTTTGTTTATATCTTGAATGAAATGGATTTGAGGGCTCAAATTTGAAGACTACAATGAGAAAAAATACGCCCTTCTTCCTCTGATATCAAATCGATACTACTCCCGGGTAATTCAATGGGGGGTCTCAAAGGTGATTGGAACACACACTTTTAATACTCTGCCACTCTTTTGTCAATTATGCCATAGAATAGGTGACTTAATATTAATAGCCTTCAATGGGCATATGTTACCTTATTTCCACGTGTAACTGGAACACCACACGTGAAACGCACAGATATGCTCAGTAACTTATTTATAACCAATAAAAAGTTCGTTGTTCAGACAATGATATTAAATGGCGATTTTACTGACTTGCAATATCTATATGTTATTTTTTGGAACCAAAGTATTAAAGATGTGCTAATGTATAGGGTCCGTGAGAATCCGCGGTCGCGGAAAATGACATGTTTTGCCGTATTTTGCCTTTTTGTTCCCGCCAGAATGTTCCGTTTTTCCGCGAGAAATCAGCGGTTCGTATTTTTTTTGACCGAAAAGGTCATTTTGAACTTCTTGCCCGCTGTTTTTCCTTAACGATCAAAATGTGATTGGCAAGAAAATCAATTTGGTCGGCAAGTTGAAAATTGATGTCGCAGCAAGGCTGTCGCATGCAACTCCGATGATCAGATTCATGATGCATTCGTACCGGGAAACCCCGCGATTCAAGCACGAGCTAATTGCTCTCTTTGTTACTTGGGTATTTGGTAGTAGACCACCTATGATAAATGTCGTTAAGAATGTAAAGGCCACATTTGACCCAGTGATCATATGGGCCATCAATTTTCATCCTTGAGTGCACACTTACTTGATTGCATATATCCCTGATGGTACGTGTTTTCTTCATGCATCACGGGTGTTCCAAGTCAAACTTGTGCGCGTCTCCTTGGAAGTTAAGAATCACCACAAGTAACGCATGGGCAGGCAGCACATGATCAAAGTATTGGACGAACACAATTAAAACAAACCGATAAATAAGAAACCTGCCGCACCATTACGAAAGTATAATGCAGCTATTGAGTCACGGTTGAACCAGGGTGATGATTCTTAGCATGAGCGATGAGCCGAAATGTTTTTTTTTGCTTTCATCACCGAGGTTCACCCCTGAGCTGATTGCGAACGATCCGAACGGGAAATTCCCCATGAACGGAAAATTCCATAAATAGTTTTAACTATTCTTATCTTTTATGCATTTTCAGCTCATTACCACACGTATAAACATGATAAATTGATCACCCCCCGTGTAATTTCTGATTTGCAATGACAGTTAAGATTCTAAATAATTCACTGTTTATTTAGCTGTCTTGTATCAAATAATCGCCTCCAGGCCACGTGCGAATGCAGCTGCAAGCAGACGGCCATTCGATTATTTCATGATACAATGACACTTTCTAGCAATCAAACCACAATTTGGACTTCAAATCTAGGTTTGTTATTCATAAATGATTTTTATAAAATAATCCGCACTTAATTACCGTTGCTTATTCCTTGTTTTACTTTGCACTTGTCCGCCCCCCCCCACATAACATATGAAATGGAACTGTTGTTTTACTGGAAATGTTTTTGGCTTGGATTCATTAATGGGGTACGGTGGTTGTTTAAGCGAGAGTTGTGCTTTTCAATTAAAATGAAGTATTATTCATCAATTACTTTTCTTTTTCTTCCACCTTTTGATATGGTATATGGTATTTCTAATCAATTGTTTAGCTGTCACCGCTTCATCACTTCCTGCAGTTCGTCAAAAGCGTTCATACTGTGCTGCAAAAATCTTTCGACGTACATGTCATTGATACCTAGCTCAATTCATCGCGCTGCAAATAGTGTACAGCCAAAACAAGATTTAAAGATGTGTGCATTGTGTGAATCTTTGGGACTTGGGAGTAAATGTATGAATTTTCATTGATCAACAAAAGAAGACCTACTTGATTGACAAGTTACCTGGTCGCTCCTAGCGCTTAATATCGGTAAAGACATCAGCCGAATTGCCTGGAAAAGAGTTTGTCACTGCTGTATCTTGGCACTCTTGCGGCTATGATATTTGGTGTCTTTAGTTCATAGTTTTAAAGATGTTCGCGTAGGGAATTATCGGCGGGATCACGGATTAATAGGCGATTTTTCCGCATATTTTCATCACATGATCGATGTTATTTATTTATTTACACTTATGTAGCATGGATATGGTTGTCTACAGGGACCCTTTAGGTGTTGTAATTAGCCGAGCTGGCATCTTTCCGCGCAGAAACTACTGATTTTTTTGGTGGCGGAAAAACGCGGATTGTCGAAATCGCGCAAGCAAATCGGTTTTCTAAAGTGGATTCTCCCGGGGGACCCTATGTATAAGGGGGTTCACACGTCACAAGTTTAAAGCGATACCAAAGACAACTTCACAAAAGTGTTGATATTGAAATGTATTGTATACTTCTGTTTTGTTAAATGAAACAACCTGATCATACTAGTTTCTCAAAGGAAACAATATCACCTATCCACCTAGAAAATTATCATGGTATTTGCTAGGCGGTGGCGGCCAAGATTCATCATAGCGCAAAACTGCTGAACGAGTCATTGGACGAGACTGAACAGTGACCGGAATTTGAAGGTCACTGTATTTTATTGCATGTTCTGTACGCGTTATAAATAGATCAAAGCGGGGGGAATGGGAGTGGGAATTCCCGTAAGGAGCCGCGACCGATCTTAAATGCCTTGATTTAGTCGGTGGTGCATACCTATCATCAAATCGTTTTAAAGACCGGGCATGAGAGTATTGCTACATGCAGGTCACGAATCATTCCACGGTGGTGCATAGGATATCTGGTACCGGCCTGGTACATGGTCCGCAGCGATAAATAGCGGTGACCCTACGATTGAACGTGGGGTCAAGCAAGCTCGGTTCAAAAGGATCCCATTTGTACCGTTATTCATTACAAAAAAAAAATACTTCACTGGAGTTGATCTTAACTCCAACGGATTTTGAGTTGAAAACTATTGATAATAAAATATTGTCGAATTTAGAATATTTGTCAAGTTTTTGTGATTACGTGCTAAACCAATGGGGATGGCAAAAACGACGCTATCGTGGCCGGGCCCCCCCCCCTGGTATTGGCCACTAAAATACAGGTTCATCGCGTAAACAGTGTCCATCTGGGAACAAAATTTCATTGAACTATATTTCCTAATTTAAAGCAAAATATCAAAACCTCTGTGTCAATTCAAATAAGTCCACCATGAAGGGAATAGATAGAGACAGTTTGTTGCAGAATGAGTTCATACACATGGTAAAAATGTAACTCCAAAGTTTCACTTAGTAACATTGTGATTAGGTGTTAAAATATTCATATCTTTTCTTTCTGGAATTTGATTGTTAGTTGTACTTAAATTTCTTTGATGTTTTAGTAATCTTTAAATTGAATTTAAGTACACCAATAGGTCACTGGGTGTGGTTTTTACCATCATTTTTTAGGGTTCACATGTTAGCATGAGTGTTGTGGCCACCCAAAATGTTACAGGGTGAGACTCTTTTTTGCCCTCGGCACACACTAGGATTGAGACAAAAATATGAACAGATAAAATTATGCCTTAATTATTCTGATCAGGATCCAAACTATCAGTATTATCTGCTAGAAGTCAATTTTAATGTCAGGAATGGAGGAAAATGATCAAAAAATTACATTTGACAAACATTAAAAAAAGTGACACCATTTTACCTAAAAACTAGTAAAAATATGAAGGTGGTTTTTGATGGAAAATAACCATGTAAACTTTATGCAATCATTTAAGTTAGGTTATCATTTTTTTTTTTTAAAGCTTAGGAAAGAGCTCACAGTAAACAAATGCCAAAGAGAAACAAATATGGCTAATCAGCAAGGCTGAAATCCATCCATGATTAAAAACTTGCAACAATTATTGATTGTGTACCCAAGTTCTTGGAATCACCCATGTACTTTCTAAAGAGGAATTTTGTGAAGAGCACAAAAGTTGGTCCATTGTTCCCGTTCAGAAATATTGGCTTCGTAAAAGGTACTTGTTCGACCACTAGGGGCAGTGCCGCAGAAGAGAAAGATACCAGTAGCTTCCACAATGCATTACTTCCTTTGGAAGTTTTTTGTACAGGTTGCCATTGTGGATCGTTAGGGATGAAACGGCTGTTAAAATGCAAGTTTGTGATCAGCTACCCACCAATTTAAGCCTGTTTCATCACTAACGTCCCTCGTAACCTGTACAAAAACCTCCATTGGAATCAATGCATTGGGGAAGTCTAGTTGAAATCTTCTCTTGTGCCGCAGTGGCTTTTTCAAATATAATGAAACTGACAAACTCGCGAATCTACTGTCTAACGAAGCACTTTTATCCTTGCATTTAACTTGAAAATGAATTTAGAATTCGTACGAAGTCATTGGCTTTACGTAGGAAGATTCGTAAGTATGCTGTCATGTGCATGAATTTGCCAAATGGTTTACTAAAATGTGAAATATGACACCGCAATGAGAGATAGGAGCGGAGCACTCCCAATTTCAGCATACACTTTAAGAATTTAATCCAACCGTCTCGAGAAAAAGACACCAAGAGAACAAATGTGACGGCGAGGCCTTGCAGAACTAATAGAAAGACCGTCACCCGAAGGTTTTGGTTAGACGAACTGATAACAATAGGCTGAATACTGGAAATTCAGAGTAAAATATAACCTTTTGAAAATATGAAATTCTGCCTGGAGACCCTTTGTTGCGTGTAGCCCCAGGAGAGGGGGTAAAGTTAATATGGGGGTCAAATATGTGAACTGCTCTAATCTAATGATAAAGCTCAAATTATTCATTAGGTTACCAGGAGTAAAAAAATCAATTGGGTCACATGGGTGTCGTGCTTCCTTCAAAGATATTGGGAAATAGCTAAAGGTCATTTTATTCAAGAAAGGTCACAATTGTAATTACAAAGATTTCTTTGGTAAAAAAATATTAAAAAAACATAGTTAATGATACTGATTCAAAATAATGCTTTTTATTTTTCCTAGGGTTGGTTCCCTTTCATAGGCAGGGGTAAAATCAGGCCCGTCGCCATTGGGGGGGGGTGTTTTGGGGGTGTAACACTCCCCCTCGATCCTCAAAAGAGAAAAAGAAAAAAGGGAAGATATAGTAGGAAAAGATAAAGAGAAAAGAAGAGGAAAGATAAGAAACAAAAGAGAGAAAGGGAAGTAAGAATGAAACAAAATGAGAACGACATCATAACTCGAGATTGAACTCATGCAGATAAATCCAAATATCACAAATATTTGGCTGCTCCTCAAGCCAATTAGTTTTGTTCCAAGCCTATCCAACGGTAATCATGAATGTTAATGTGCCCACGTACGTGTGTCAAAAGTTAAAATAAATTTGAGAAAACACGAGGTAGCCATGGGCCATTCCCAAGTTTGGCTACCATTATAAGGGGAATTTTCAGTCGGGAGCTGAAGTGGTCAGAAAAAAATTGGTAGGATCGATTTCTAGCCCCCATCACCATAAACTTATAGGCTACTGGCTGTCTTTGATTTTATTACAATACTTTACACTTCAAAATACCCTTTCTTAATAGCTAAAAATGCAAGAGCTTCCGGGGGCTATGCCCCCTGGACTCCGGTTCAGGGGCCTGCTCATGCACCACATCCGTTATAAACAATTGGCGCTAGCTATAATGTGTATAGTCCCCGTCGGCGTCAGCTTATACTTGCCCGTATAGTGAGCAAACTAGAACCATCTTTTCTTTGAAGTGGTTACCATTTCCCCCAAAAAGTGGTCTGAATAGCTGAAATCCAAGAGCTTCCGGGGGCTATGCCCCTGAACCCCCAGAAGGGCTCTGAAAGACATGGCGCTCGCTATAATAAATGCATTTCTCTTTGGCAGTACAAACTTATACATGTATACTAACCCGTCTCAGTGAGCAAGTTAGAAACCAGTCTTTAACTCGGTGCTTACTTTGAATTGGTTGCTATTTCCCCTCAAAACATACCCCTCAAACAGTGGTCCTTTTGAAGGTTCTGAATAGCCTAAATCCAAGAGCTTCCGTGGCTCCGCCCCCTGGACCCCCAGGGGCTACGCCCCGCACCCCGCAGGGGCCCTAAAGCAGGCCCCTGTACCCCACCCGTTCCGGGGCTTCCCTTTTGGCGCCCGGTTTGTGTCAAGGCACTTGCGGTGTTGCAGTTCAACCACTATCAAGAAATATGGTCTGTAGAGCATCACTTACGGCCTTAAGTGTTTTAATTTCGCTCACTACGCTTCCAAGGACTCTTTACTTGCAAAAAAAAAGCAATATAATTTCTTCACTTTAACACCCCCCCCCCTGGACAAAATGTCCTAGCGACGGCCCTGTATAATGTCCCCGGTCCCCGTCCCCATACAGCGTGTTTATAAGTATATTTGGTATTATACTTTACTTGGTATCTGCAATGTGATGGTTGAATGTGTTTCCGTAAATTCAGCTGTTATAGTAAGCGAGATGCCTCGTATTGAGCACCAATATACGGTTATCCGGATGACCTGGATCACGTCTGCGCAAAGCATTGTGATCACTAATACCCTTTGTGCTATCACTTAATTGTTCTTGACCATTGTTTTATTATAATTAATTACAACTCGCATTCGCTCTCATAAAGAAATTAGTTAATAATATTATGTACATATATTTATAGCAAAAATAGATTCAATTGACGTGATGTTGCAAGCTCTTGACACCATAAGGACTGCCAAATCGTGTGAAACCACATTTTTCAATGGAATGAATTTGGCCATGGAGACAAGGTTAGAACGGTTTGGGGTTTATTCCATATTGTATGCGTTCACTGATCTTGGCACTCCACAACTTGCGTGATCACTCCGGTCACTTTGCCATTGGAATTTTTTACCAAACTCTGGTCTTTGATGGGTACATCAACACTATCACATAGAGGGAAAAATGAAATCGGTTTGTACCAATTCAAATGGCGTTTCAAAAACCGATTTTTGTTTTTCACACAATTCTCCCGCCCCCAAATGGAAAATCAACTTTCCCATAATATTTCTTGCTGAAATACAAAAAAGTACACCGTACAAGGGTAAAAATATCTAGTTGTTGAATAGCACCCACAAAAAACGTCCATTGCCGATTTAAATTTTTTTCATCCAAAATATGCGCAACTATAATTAGGGCAATTGCAATTAAATGGGCAAATCATTTAAAACATGGTGGACGAAAAACAAAAAAATGTTGGGTCCATTATGGACCTCCTCCTCTACACTTAATTGAATAATCTAATTTGCAATTTTCAGTATATCCTCCTCCCCTTGGCCCCTTGGCCGTCTAGACCTACTTCTTTTTTAATTAACACCTTTTCCCCCGTTTGTTAAGCTACTGCAGTGAGCTACGATTTTCCCCTTAGCACCTTCCGGTGTATACGGTATAAATATGTGCCGTGGTGTTTAGAGTGGCTAAATATAACCAAATATAACTTAAATCCATGATTTCGTTGGATATTTTTTATCCGCATAATGCTTATTATACTCTTCGACTAATCCCGTAATTGTTCCTGTTATAGTGCTTGGCGGATACGTGTAAATTTATAGTTATACCTATTATACGATAATTTTCCTCACTATAAACACGGCTGATGAGAGCCTACGGGACTTTTGTACCCCTTCCATTCTACAACAAGGGATGCCGAAAGTGCAAAAGCATGTTACTGATTTGGATCATCAGTATCATTAAAAACATTTAAAAAAAATATTTTTACAAACAAATCTGGGTATGCACGGGTGACCTTTCTTAATAACAAATGACCATTAGCCTATTTTCTTGGAAAGGAACACCACACGCGTGTGACCCCATTTATCTTTTTTCCTCCTGCTTACCAAGGAATAATTTGAGCTATATTATATTAGATTTAGAGCAGCCTCAAACATTTGACCCCCATAGTAACATTCCCCTCTCCCTCTCCTGGGGCTACACGCAACAACGGTCCCCGGCAGACTTTCATATTTGCAAAAGTTCTATTTACCAGACGGCCTTCAGGCCGTCTTGTCTTGTTCTGTTTTTGATTCGTTCTTACACATCCTATTGCCAATCGGCTGTGTTCTGTTAAGGTTACTAGGCGTTCTTTACAAGGCGGCCTTCAGGCGTCCTTGTCTGTTTCTGATGGTTCTTTCTTGCTTCTATCAACACTTTAAAACTCGTCTAAGCGTAGTCATATTGTGTGACTATTATGACATGACCCCTGTCTGTGAGTCTGACTCCCTTTGACCTGGCCACAGGCAATCAAATTGGTATTTATTAATTGTCAAAATTATCTTCAACAGGATGATGCCAATTATCACCAAACTCTTCAGAGGAACCACTGACCCTTTCCCCTCATAGAGGGTTTCGGGATCAGGAGTCAAAGGTCATTAGGGGGTCATTTCCCGCTTTGAAGCCAAAAATTGTGAAAAATATTTTAAAAAATCGCTGTCCTTACAAACTACGTTATAGTTACGTCATTAGAGCATGTATTTTTACCACGCAGGGCTTCGGGTTGTCCACAGTTTCAGGAATCAAGGTCATTAAGGGGGCCCTTCCGTCAAAAACCAAAAATATTCCAAAATATTCAAAAATTTTATCTCAAAACCAACATAGTACAGTGCTCTTAACTTTCAGATAGGCATTTCATGTTACCTGTTGTATGCAAGGTATTTTTTATTTGGAGGTCAAAGGTCCTTTAAGGTCATTTCCGTTTTTAAGGTAAATAAGTTCAAGAATTTTACTCTCCAGAACTAAGCAAGTTAGAAATTTTTATTCGCATTGGAACATGCATTTTGTTGTGACACGATTTTTTTTATATCGGATCAAATTGTCATTAAGGGCAAAAGTCAATTTTGCCAAAAAAATGCTAAAAATAAGATCAATTGGATTTATCTCAGCCTATAGAGACAGATAAAACCGTTTATTACTACTATGATGTAACATTAATAGTAGAAGAGGTCATGATAGTCTCGACCCCCCCAAAGGTCAAAGTTCAGGGTCAAAGGTCAAAATTTACAAAAAAGCTCCGATTGAACTAAATTTGACAGGAAAGAATCCTGTGATACCTAAAACAGAACAATAACAGTTGACCCTGTCACACGTTATCGATGTGCAAGGTCAATCCCTGACATGCTTTGATTAGTTGAAACTGAACTATTAACGTTCCTCATAAGTTGTTAACACGTAAACTACATTTAAAGACATTTGGTGACATATGGTCAAGTTACAACAAGTGGTCAAGGGTCACATAAAGGGCACATTAAGGGGTCCCATGCCGCCTTGTTGTCATGTCCTCTTGCATGACTAGTTTTCTTGAAGAATCTGAATTTTCCCGTGTTTAGTTATTGGTATCCCCCTCGTTCGGCTAAACCAAACCTTCTGGGCGATTCTCTATAATGATTACTTCATGACCATTTCAGTAGACTTTCTTTTACAGATCATGAGATTGCTTATGACAAAATATGAGTTCTTTGCTGGGCAAATCTCTCATAACATGATAAACTCTCTCTATCCACAAATCATAACTGGCATCACCTGCTAATTGTGGTAACCACTATAATGTTCACAAAGCCAACCAAAATTGGAAGTGCAGATAGGATGTGAAGTTCAATGATAGTTGTGGAGAGGGTACTAGTAGTCCCAATAATTGGGACTTCACATGATTTTCTTTAACAGATGGCCTTTAACAGTTATGCGAAGTCCCAAAACCTACCGTGTATCATCTATGACATTTTTGTGTAGCCTTCAACTTTCGACCACTACAGCATGCACCTCCAATTTTCATCATAATCTTCCCTGATTATTCCAATTCAATAAGCTTGACCGGTGCTTTCGCTACTCTTCTATCTTTAGCACCAGTAATAATCCAATTGAAATGCGTGAAAGTTAAAATAGCGACATCATGTGTAACTTTTGGCATACAAGCTTTCGTTAAGCATCTGCCAACAAAACACGGGACTTGGTCACTGGTAAAGAAAATCTATCATTCTTAAAATTTCATTAAATTTCACTTCCTAAAAGAGTTGATGAGATATTTAGACTATCCTGTTGTTGTTAACACCTCTAAATACTTACAAGGTGGAATCAGGTAAAATTTATTCGTGTGTGAGTGAAAATCAGTTACATGCTATGTTGGCATGACTCTCCGGTTGATATAATTCAATGGATATGCATAATTTACCATATGGAGTATCATGCTCATGGCAGGAGTGCCAGACGATTGTGATGAGGTGGAATTCGTGAAAGAGTTTCACGTACCTGGGGTACAGGGTAAATGTAACAGGTGTATACGAGGGTGGCTGTGACAGCTAGAATAGGTTTGGGTGGGTGATATAGATGTTTAGGGAATGTGGAGTGTTGCTACACAGGAAAAGATTTCTTGAATATGAAAGGAATGGTAATAAGTTGTGTGAGATTGTGGGCGATGCGTATGGGAGTGAGACTTGTGTCTTCAGGATCAAAAATGAGATGGGGATTTGAGATGGTCAGAGAGCAAATGGTGAGAGCGATGGGGTTGGTACATTTACTTACCTTCCCTACTTGCTGACACGACTCAGAATTCAGCAGCCTTTACAGAATATAGCACAGTATCACATGCACGTTATTCCATAAAGGCTGCTATTCTGAGGACGTGTCAGCAAAGTGGGTCCGTAAATGTACCACACCCAGAGCGATGTGTTTGGTGGAGGGTGTGAAGTTGATTGTCTAGGATAATAACGATGGACTTATGTAGGTCATGATTGGGCGGAAGAAGCAGACCAGTGGCAAAGGCGAATGATGTACATGTATGTTGGTGTGGGACATTCTGAGGAAGGAATAATGAGCATATTTTAATATAGGCGTTTAGTTCGAGTTGATAGTGTTCGAGGTGGAGGAGGAGGGGACGCCAAAGAAGACATGAGAAGCCATTGGAGGAGGAAGGGGATGAGGATGGAGGAATGCGCTGACCCGGCGAAGTGGAAGAGGGGTACGGGTGATGCTGTGAGTGTGAGGAAAATCTGGCCACCCCTGTTCACTGGTACAAAACTGGATTTAAAACTTCGGATTTACTACTTCTATGTGCTATCCGTGCAAGTTAACTTTGTGATATGTTTTTATTTTTTCAATGAGAGGACATCATCCCGGACCCACAGGGAGAGTGTCAAGATAGAAGCTGTGTGATCACGTACATATAATGGGCCTGTCTTGGTTAGGGGTCGCTTTGTACCACATAGACAAGTAGTTTTATATTTTTCCTTTCCTCTAAAATTGTCTCGTTTGGTACACGCAGACCAAGAAAGCCATCAGTGGCAAACAAACAAATTGAGTTGGTGAAACAACTCAACATTAGAGCAGCAAGCGTGACGCCATCCTCTGGGGATCAGCATGGGAAGGTTGAAGAGGTGGTGAAGCAGCCAGGAAAGCTGTCAGGCCCTGGAAAATGGACCGGAGCTCGATATGGTCATGAA
>JAMKCH010030831.1:0-19838 GCA_023653785.1 Ophioderma brevispina | reverse complement strand
TTACGAGATAACAGATTGATAGCAATATTGCTAATGACTGGGCAAAATGGTAATCAGGGCAAAATGTTGGCAAAAAATTGAAATAACTACTGAAACGCACTATAATTGTAGTGCAAGAATTGATCATCAGATATTCTGTATCAACAATCGTGGTTTAAAACTAACATAAAGGTGCGGTTGTAGTATTCTTTATTGTCAGATCTAATAGGAGCAATTTCCCATAAACCCCAGAAACTGCCCACTCTACTCTATATAATTTGTTTGTCTGGGTGGTTTTAAAGGTCGTTAGGTATTGACATATGAATTTCAGTGCCCATGTTGAAAACTGGCCACCATTTAAAAAGCAACCTAGTGCTGAAATGTTGGGTAAACTGGCGGTTATTTAGATTATGCACTAGGTTTATTAACGAGATGGCCATAATTCAGTGTATTTTTTTTAATCACACACCCTCATTTTAGCAGTTTTGAGCCAAAAATATTTCTCAACCGAGTCTGCTATACATTCCGAAACTATTTGGCGCAATTTCAAATGGCAGCCATTTTGTTTTAATCAAATTTACTTGCTTAAGTTGTCACTTGGAAGTCTTGCATACATACATGTTATAGTTATATTTGAGCATAGTGTAATTATAAACTTTAGAGTAGTGTAAAGTTCATCCATATGAGACCTTGAATGTTGAAGTCATATTATTAATCAAAATTTATATGAAAATGACGGCCATTTTGGATTTATATATGCAAATTAGGTTTAATTAAGATGTATATATTTGACTTCTGGTGGTTGTCCATATCAACATCTCATGTAAACAACATTTTTAAAACCAAATTATCCTTCTACAAGACATGGTAAGGCTGAAACCAGGTATGGAGCACCTTGAATGGCGCCATTTTGTTTATGCAATTAGCAGGCTTAAAAGCACTACCTTGGAATGTCTATCATGCAGAAATTATTTTAAGTTTGAAGTGTCCTTAACAATTGTAGTATTCCTCGTTTTGCCACTCTATAATGGTACCCTATGCCAAATATCACCGGGGTCTGGCCCAAGCACTATAACGCAAACATATAAAAACGAAACAGAATTGAACAAAACACTCCAATCAAACGTAACTATGCAATCAACGAAAGGTGCAGATGGCCCAACCATACATTAACAAAACATTTGACAGCTGTATAGTCTTTAGGTGAATCTGAACTGTATTGATCGATGATTGATTTTTTCAGTCTTTTTTTGAACACACAAGAGAGGACAATGTTTTAAGTTTTAATGATGTAGGAAATATTCCAATCTATTACCACCCTGGGTTTTTATTGTGTTTCTGGCCAAAGGTGTATAGTGGCTGATATTAAAATCACGTCAGGGCCGTGTGCTATTCGATGTACTGTTGCATTAATGAGACATGTACTAAGATAATTTATATAATGACGCCTCTAAAATAAATTATTGAACAAATATCGATGTGGCTTTCATGGAAAAGGCATTATACTAACCATAAAAAAATTAAAAGATTTTTTCTGACCAATGCGCTATTTGAAATTCGCGCTAGTGCATATGGGATTGTAATACGTGTATGCGCAACAGCGGACGGCAACAGTAGCGCCTACATGGTGAGTCAAAAAGATTTACACGCGTTTGGTGAATGTTTCTACAAACAGCATGAAAAATCTACAAAGAAACCGACTATCACCTATAAAACTAGATTATTTCACCTACTAGAGATTTTGAATTTTGATTTTTGAACTTTTGCATTGCGATTTTGCTAAACTTAGATAGGTAACCCATTTTTCACACTCTGTCCACGGAATCACTGTTGTGGAAGTTGGCCAAAGGGACTTAGGATGCGTCTACACAAGTACACCATGACATTCTTTGCTTCCTTGATACCTTTGGTAAACCTTCATCAAGAAAATGTCAAACTATTTTCATTATTCTGAAATTCAATAACAAATCAGGAATCTTGAAACCCCAAATTTGGAATTGCATTACTTCAACAAATGTTCGAAATTGTTGACATATCTTTTCACGGAAAGTGAAGCAAATATTTAGGCAATCCTATGCAAAACAGCCTGTTGACCCACTTTTTTCCGCCGATCCTTCATAACCTGATGGGGGAATGGGGTACTTTTGGGGAATCAATATTTGGACCTAACAGACATTGAACGTCCATCTGCCTTTCCCGTTGCATCACAATGCTTTTTCCTCTCACTTCCCTCTCTTTTCTCTCACTATCCTTTCCTCTCCTTCCTCTCTTTTCTCTACTCCTTTTCTCTGCTTGTCCTTTTCCACTTTCCGTTTTACTGGCCTCGGTTAATTTTTTTTGTAAGGGCTCATATGGGAGGGACAGTTGCTCGATCCCCCCTTCACCCTCCTTCCCGTTACAATACTGTCATTAACTATTGTTAAGAAATATTATCAATAACAGGGGTTAGGATTATTAAATGGTTACTTTAGAACAAAAACAAAAGGTATTAAGTATTTTAGATGACAGTAACTCAATTGGCTTTGCTGATGTGGACGTGAAGAATTGTACAAACCGTGGTCACTATGGTTTTTGGCGGCTTTCCGTCATTTTACCATATCTCCACAATATGCGAAAAGGTAAACTTGAGATTTTTTACCAAATGATGGTAGATATATGAGCGATTGTTTGGTGTATTAAAAAACAATGTATAAACTTGTTAAATATTTTTAATATTTTTCTGAAATCGAGTGTAAATCTTTTTGACTCCCCTGTACACCGTCACCAGTGGGCCCGCTTTCAAATGTTAGTCTAGGATGGTATGACGCAAAAAGTGCCGGTCGTATCGCATAAACACTTATACATATCCCATATGCACAAGCGCGAATTCTTCGTTTATTTGATTCCAAGGCATTGGGTCTTCATGAGAAAAAAGGAATTTGGTATCATCGGCAAAAAATTATGAGTGAAGATTTTTGGAGCAAGAGGGAGATCATTAATATATAGGAGTGAACAAAAATGGACCTAAGATAGATCCTTGAGGTACGCCACAAGTGATTTCAGTAAGGGGTAGTGAGTTTTTGATTATATATACAAACGGTTTTCTGTTGAAAGATAATCCGCGATCCAATTGTTTGATAGACCTCGAATACCATATTTCTGAAGTTTCTGAAGTAGTAATTTGATGATTTATTCATCGAATGCTTACGTAGATCAAGGAATATACCTACAGTGGAGAGTTTGGAGTTTGTATCAAGATTCAGTTTTATTCTAGAGTTAAATGTCATGATTTGAAAATGACGGGAGAGTTTTACCACATCAAATTAAAGCTCGGAACTAGGGATGCAGTTTTTACAACTTGTGGCACCAAATTGGGCGCCTTCTATTTTCTTATTTGAATGACAGGAAAGTTGTTTAAAGCTTATAACTTGGGGATTGGGGATAACACCATTTGCGCCCAATGGGCGTGTTTTCTATTTCTTTCTTGAAACGACTGGAGAGTTTTCGCTTCACATCCAATTAAAGCTAGTAAATTAGGGATGCAGTTTTGCATATTTTGCGCCAATGGCGCCTTTTAATTTCTTGATTTGAAATGACAGGTGTATGGTGTAACCTATGTTAATAAAAAGCTTATAACTTGGGATCAGTTTTAAACATTTTGCGACCAATTGGGCGTTTTTCTATTTTCTTTCTTTGAAATGACAGGAGGAGTTTATGTACATCAATAGGGGGGTAGGACACGATCTGCTCGATTGGCGATGTGGAATTTCCAAACGGTATTTGGGGAAACTGCTACGTGCATTACTATGATAGTCTCGATCCCAGTGACATTAAAAAAATCATCTCTTAAACCTTTGTTCAAAGATTGGGTAATATCCGATTAATTAGAAAAAATTATGGCTTCAAAATCCGTCGGGGTTAGTGGATTAACCCCGATGCCAAAATAGTTGTAATATAAATAAACGGTCATTTAGATTTAAATATTCGTTGACCAGCCTAGTCTTATAGTCAAGTCTGTGTGTTTGTAACCGTTCGATATGTGTAAGAGGCCCCTCCTACCGTTAAGTCTTTCAAACAGACTAGCACCCGGAAGTTGAGGATCGTTTTGAATTTGCCGTTGTGTTGGTTGGTATGCTCGACCCCCCCTGCAATCATTAACTCGTAACTGTAGGAATGCAGTTTTTACATATTTGCACAATTGGGCGCCTTTTCGATTTTATTTATTTGAATGACAATGAAGGTGTTGTACCTACGTTTAAATTAAAGCTATAACTTGGGGATTCAGTTTTTTACACATTTTGCGCCCAATGGGCGTTTCTATTTTCGTAATTTTTGAAATGACAAGGAGAGTTTTACGTACATTAACATTAAGCTCGTAACTTAGGGATGCAGTTTTTACATAATTTAAGCACCAATTGGGGGCTTTTATATTTTCTTTATTTGAAAATGAATAAAAAAAATAAAAAAAATTACGTTAAATTAAAGCTTATATATTGTGGGATTCAGTTTTAATTTCTGTAATTTCAGGTAATTAAAGGCAACTTACAAACTAGAAAACCATCTTCTATTAAATGCATTTTAATGGTTGTTTTATTTCTTGTAAAAGTATGCCATGGCGACCCGACACAGTTTTTTTTTTTTAACATACGTGTTTTAAGTAGATGTGATACAAATTTATGATTCACAATTTTATTTGTTAAAGATTAGAATCCCAAATTGTTCTTCCGTCACCATTTTGGGGCTCTATGTGTTTCAAAGTTCGAGTATTTACCATGTAATATATGTTGGCATTTTTTTCAGTTTCTGAAGCGAGCGCGGCATAGTTTTTAATACTTGATGTTTCGTTGTGTGTAGATTGACGGCGAGGACGATGTCGTATATCGGTTTGTAGTTATAACAACATTGCTGCCTAATGATATTTTGGATTCATTTTGGTGAGGCTTGGTTGTCATGCATCGTGGGCCCGCTTCTTGCACCAGAGAAAAGTTTCTCAATTTGAGATTCTTGGCCGTCACCGCCTGTTTGGCACCAGCCGAACAGAAGAGCACCCTCTCTAAATTGCATTTGGGAATTTGTTAAATTAATTTTATGGAGAACATGTCAACAATCAAAGCAATGATATGTAAAATCGGTTATTATAAGTGCACGTTAATTACCCTCACTTATTGATACATTGGCACATTTGGAAAATAGTGACCCCTCAAGATTTTTCAAAATTGACATTTTTCCATGGCTGTGAAGCTTTCCCCCTGAAATCAAGTCCAATATCAACGCCCTTATATGTAACAGAATGATTTTTAATAAAATGACTCTAGAGTCATTAATTCAGCAGATGACGCAATGGCGTTTGACAACAAGAAAACACACACCGGAGTTGATTCTCACGGCATCCACCCTCTTTGACCGGTCTGTGACCTTTGTGGTTTTAATATCAATGATATGATCTATGATATTCATTTACTAGACACACTTGTTTTGATTCAAATTTACGTGCCAACTTAAAAAAATACCATTCCATGGCTTTCGTCTTTTTACTTTCCATGCATTTTCTGTAGAGTGTCTGTGTATACTTCCGTCTTTGGAGTACTTGTTTAGATGGTACTTAGTTACTTGCATATCTTTGACTGATGTGGTTAGCCTTTTCAGTCACATCCATAGTGTTTTCCTGCCTGTTAAGAGCGCTGGTGGTGGTGCAATCATCAATTGACGCAGTTTTGCTCGATTTCTCAAAAGCGTTCGACCGTACCCACATTCGCAGATTCTTCTTAAGCTGAGCCATTATGGGATCACTGGAAACATACTTCAAATGGATTTCATTTTTAACTACACGTACTCAAAAAGTTTTCATTGCATGGTGAGGAGCTGTTACGGTGCCGTCATCCCGGAGTGCCACAAGGCCACAGTTCTTGGACCCTTACTCTTCCTTCTGTATGTTGAATGATATACCATAGATGTTCATCCCAGCGATGAGGGCACCGCGAAAAAAAATCTACTGCGGATGCTGCCACGCTTCAGAAAGACCTTGATGCCTTATGCAGATGGGAGAGTGAGTGGGAAATGAAATTTAATGCAGATAAATGTTTCGTTCCTGCATTATGACAACCAAAACAATAAAAAAAGACACCGTCACCATAGCTATATATCAACAACAAACCTCCTCCCTCCCCCCCAATAAACATACTCATCCGTATTTGGGCCTCATCTTCAGTGACGACTGTAGCTGGGCATCCCACATTAAAGGGATTACGCAGCGATAATGCGAAGAGAATCGAAAAAATGTGGAGAAAGGAAAATGCATGTTTTTAACTTATAATCAGGGATAAGTGTGTACCAATTCCATATAAACTGGTTTAATGTAGAAGAAAACAAACCACAAATAGTGAAAAAATGAAATATTTGAGGAAAGTTGATATCACAGTCTCGCAAATAGACATAAATCGACGGCGTCTCAAAATCTTGTACTATACAGGTGATGTGGTTCACCAGTACAGAATGAACAAAGATCAATAATAATGGGTTTGAGTTCAAACTGTCTTGATCTGGTCAGGGCGTAGCCAGGGGGGTGCGGGAGGGGCGACCAGCAACCCCCCCCCCCAATGGTAAAGGTCCATTTTTTATGTTGAATGTCCCGCTTTGGTCATTTTGAAAGTCCTCTTTTTGATGTAAAGCGTTGCCTCCTGCCCTAAAGTTTGTTGTTGATAAGGCTTTGCTGCCATTGTATATGAATGACTACGTATTTGGCGGAGTGGCTTAATTACTATATTGCCTTACACACCTGTTAACGCTGCGATGATTATTCCCCCCCTCCCCCAGCCCCCTTCATAAGTTTGAGACGAAGTGAAAAAATTGTGGGCCAACCGTCGAGCGCACCCCCGTCCGCACCCCCGTTCCGCCCCCCCCCCCCCCCCCCCCCCGCCCCCCCCCCCACCCACACACACCACATACATATTCCGGGCTACGGGCCTGATCATTGCTGAAATCACGCTGAAACTCTGTGACATTCACCTGGGACAGTTTTTTTGATCTCCAAGTATGCATCTGTTCCGAATTTTGATACGCACGATAGACAATTGGTGTTATTCGACGCAACTTTAGATCTTGCAGCAGATAAGGATAAAGTCTCGTCTCTATAAATCCCTGGTACCGCCTCGCTTGAATTTGGCGATGGTGGTCCCATTTGCTGGAGAGGAAAAGAAACAGCTTTTGAAAGAGATGTGCTGCAAAGGCATGTGTTTGTAACAACTTGACACCAGGAAATGCAGCGTCAGTGCTATGCTGCAAACTCTAAAAATTGCCATTCCTTGGAGTCAAGAAGGACCTACTGTACGTCTATGTATGGCAGTTTATAAAAATCCGCATGGCTTAGTGGATATTGATGCAGCAAATACCGTCATCAGTCAGACCAAATACATAGAAGATCTCACGCACCAGTATTCCCATATCCAGACCTGCCCTCAAGCAAAAGCCATAGTAAAATCTACATTCACATGTTTTTTCCTCCCTATACCACACTGGAATATCTCCCTGCTTTCAGTATTCACTTTCTCCAAATTTTTATAATTTTAAGAAGGCCACTGCTGAGTTTTTTTGAGCTTTTTTGTTTGTAGCAACATGCCACATTTAGTCCTCCTAGCCCCCACCCCGCACTACGCCACTCTAGTGCGGATTCTAACCGTTTTACTAGAGGAATACAACAGAAGCCGACAACATGTTGAGCTATTGTTATGAGTGCCATTGTTCAAATTTAAGAGTCTCTTCAACAGAATTTAGTAGGCGTCTGTGGGGAAATTTCGATATTCGGGTTTAATTGTAAGGTTTTAAAAAAAATTGTGACGGTTTACGAAGTTTTGCTTGTTGAACGGTTTAGGGTGGTATAAAAGGAACCATTTTTAGGACAAAAAAATACCTACACGGTCAGCGATCTTTTCTTTGGAAATGGTCCTAACTGGCCGGTTTTGAATTGTGGGCGGCAGTGCGTGACTGCATGTCGGTGTAATCAAGAACAGCGGGACTTTGCTGGCTGCTGTGGAGGAATACAAGCAGGCAGAGTTGCATCTGCTAATACCTGCCCATTGCTTCAGATATTTGGTGAAAGTAGCTTCCAGACTTTCGAAGTAGGAAATTTGGGAGGAAAATTGGGGACGAAGGTATAGTAGATGGTGAACTCCAACGTCAGTTGTGTACAATAACATGTTTGTATATCCATCCATAGCTTCTTCATAGGCCCACTCCGTGACTTGAATTGGTTGTTGAAGCCAGCATTTTGTGTCATATTTTGCAATATACCAGTCTCTGCATGTTATTGGTTCTTCAGGCTCGATATAGATCAGCTTCCGAGGAACCGCATGGGTTAGTTGACTGTGAAATAGGCTTCAATCGGCTGTTCGTCTATTTTTAGGCCGGGATCGTATCAGGTGCCAACATATTGCGTTTTGTGTCCTTGTTCGCTTTGTTTTTGCGTTGGGGACAAACCTCTTCATGGCATGAGACTTGCATTTGCTCTGGTGTGGCTTTCATGGTCCGTGTCCACTTGAGAAGTTGTTCACTGTATTTACAAGTTCTTAGCATCCTTCTGGACTATAGCTACGAGGTCAGGTCATCTGCGCATGCTTTGGCAGATGATATGATGTTAGATCCATGCAGTATCGATCCGAGATGTTTGGACTGGTCTAGGAGATCAAGACACAGATTGAAGATGGCCAGAAACAGGATGCAAGAGAGTGGGCAGCCCTGGAAGACTCCTATCATGCACTGTATCCAGTCAGTTGTCCATTCAGTTGTTTTGACACATATGAACAGCTCATCATAGTATTTAAATATGATCTTCCTAATGTGGTCTGGAACATGATGATACCACTCTAAAGCAAACTGCTTTGCAACATTCAGAAAACTAAATTCCCCATAATCCCAATTGGATTTCAAATATACTATGGATTCTTGACTACTCAATACGTATTAAATTCCAAAGTTGTGTTTTTCAAACAGATGTTTATTCCCCCAAATCCAAGAGAGTGAAAAAAACGTCGATTTGGTTGTCACGTTCCCTAAATATGGCGGATAAAAGGAACAGCAATTAAACGATAACTTGTAGATTGCACTCCAGAAGGAATACGGACACAGACACAAAAGATATGGCTTCAACAGCCACTTAATGGATTGTACGGGTTCATTAGGGTTTACTACATTTTTTATGGAGAAAATCATGGTGGTTGTGTGGACCGGAAACGAGATGCCATTAAATTTCCCGAGTCCAACGGTGGTGAACGTGCTCCAATCTTTTATTGACATTATCTCATTTCCGGTCCATACAACCACACAAACCATTTTCGTCCTAAACATTTAGAGTAGACCCTGACAAACCATAAGGTTCATTTATCGACTATTCGGCAGCCATTTCGACGTCCTCTGCCTGATTCCTTCTGGAGTACAATCGGCAGGTTATCATTAGCCAGCTTCTTTAACCCGCCATATTAAGGGATAAAGAAATCAAATTAAACGTTTGTCGCACGACTTGATTCCGGGAACGTCATCTGTTTGCAAATTCCCACTTTTGACCAATAATTACAATAATGTGAGTCAAGAACTCCTGATACAATTTTAAATCAATTTGTGAATATAAATGCTTTTGCTGCATGTTGGCAATACTTATGGCCAGTGTTTGTAGGAATTAGACTCAATAGATTTCTTACTCTTTTATTTGGGCTACATAAATTTCTTAAAGAGAGAGAGAAAAAGGTGATTTTGATTTGCTATATTTCAAATACAACATAAGGCTGAATTCGTTTGCTCCTATAACGAATGATAAATCACCATGTTTGTAATCTACCAAAGAAACATTCTCATCTTAATCCCTTTTTTGGATGGAAATCTTTACAATCAGGCAAAAATCAGTACTTTCGATTTTTTTAGGGACCCCTCATATGTGAAATCTCTTCATTAAAGTTTTTGGGAGTGTAATAACGGAACACTGTAAAAAATTACAGTGCAATTTACAGAAAATCCTGTAAAAAATTACAGTATTTTGGCTGTATTGGAAATACAGAAAGTACTGTAAATTTTATGTCCAATATTCAGGCCTATAATGACAAAATTTAAAAATGAGCCTTTATTCGAATTTTAATGAGTAACACATTATTTATACAAAACCGATGAATCTTCAATTATACGATTAATACTAAAATTTACAGGGAGAAATACTGTAAATTTTTACAGTGAAAATCGGGCAGCATTCTGCTAACCAAAACCCCGTAAAAACAAAAAAAGCTTTTCCGGTTGTCATTCAATTTACTGTATATTTTACATTTGATGTCATACATTTTACAACAAACTGTCACTTTTACAGTAGATGCACTACAAAAAATTGTGGATAGCCTACTAAGTTAGGGTGTTCGTTAGTGCTTTTTTTCCTTTACAAACACGTTCACAATCTCTGTAATAACGCACCAAATATACATTTTTTTGAGTGTTTTTCCGATTAATTAATGTTTACAGTAACTGTAATTTACGGTAATTTATTGGCAGAATTGCTTCCAGGATTTTCCTGTAAATTTTACAGTATTTTTTTTTTTACAGTGTATAGTCTTGGAAAAAGATGTAGTTTTTAGGACGTAAGTTTGCATGGGAAGGAAATTTGATTTTTTGGTATCATTAAAAAGAAGTAGTCAAGTTACATAATAGGCTTTTGGAAAAGGAAGCGCGCTTTTTCGAAAAGGAGAGGTTAAAGGCGAGGTCTTGGAAAAAAGAGGATCTTGGAAAGAGGGGTTCTTGAACAATTATGGTCTTAAAAAAACAACATATGATTTGGGTATAAAGGAATAGGCCGGCGGCGGGCCGGTGGTGCCCCTTGGAAATGAAGGGTCCTCTGGAACGCGATGATGGTTGGAAAAGGAGGGCGAATACACTGGCTTTTTTGGGGAAAAGGGACCTTGCCTGTAGGAGAAATGGGCATTTGGAAGGGTAAAAGGGGCTGGGAAAAGACAGGCGTTTGGAGTTGGAAATGGAAAGGCAGTTTTTTATCAACAACAGGGCAAGTGCTTTTGGCAATCATAATCTTGAAAAGAGAGGTAATTGGTTTGAGGTTTAGTAAAAAGAGGGTTTCCTTGGAAACGAGGGTCTTGAAAAGAAAAGATCATGGAACGGAATGGGAGTTTGAAAAAAGGAGGGTTTGCAAAGGGATGCGTAAAAATGGCAGGGGGTTTTGAAAATGGAAGCGTCCTTAGAAATAGGAGTAGTTTGGAAACGGGGGAGGGGAGTTTTTTTTGCAAATGGAAGAGCGAATGGAAAATGGAATGCCATATGGGAAATGTTTTTTTAACAGGGGAGGTACGAAATATACTTACGAAGAGGAGACTGTAAGGACTGCATTGGAGAAGGGGAAAAATGTGGAGTTTTTGAAAAAAGGTGGCACTGAGACTTGGGGGAAACGACAGGGTCCTTTAGAGATGGGATGGGATTTTGAATAAAAAATTCTAATTCCAAAAGTTAGAGATAATCGATTTCGTTTTTCATGCAGTAGAACATTATGCCCAATATAACAGTGTCATAGGATACCGGTATAACAAAAAATTCCTGATCCGAATTTTATAACAAAGTTGGTGATTTTCTATATGAAGGACTTCGGTTTGAGCTTAGTTATTTCACACGTGATTAGTATATGTAATAAGCATTATCGTCTTATTGCACAACCACACGAGTTTTGTTTGAAATTGAGTGGCCCTAATCGGGAAATCTCCTGAGTCATCCTTTAAGCCAATCTGTCACCTATAGGCCTAATACCCGATTTTTTGAAGAGGACGTGCAGATCCTATGCACTATTTTTTAAAACACATGACTTGAGGAAACCCCTATTTCATGAAAAAAAAATATTGTCCAGTTGTGTAGGCCCCTGCTATATGAAGCTCTATAGTGGGGAAATTTAGGAAGTACAACTTCAGGGGCACTCCTCACTTGAAAAAGTGACGGGGATGTGTAAAACATTATAAAGCAGGGGACTATCTTGAGCAAAAAGGGGGGTGGTCATTGGGTATCAAAGCGTGAAAAGGGGGGGGGGAGTCATTCACACTAGTAACAAAACTTTTTTAAAAAGGGGGTCTTTTGGTAAATTATGTGGACATAGAGCCACTGGTTCCTTCCCTGTTATTCCTACATAAAATTTGGCAAAAGATGAGTCATAATATCATATCACACGTCCAGCGAGTATACGATGTATGACCACTTTAAAGGCTGAACTCCGAGATTTCTCGAGTAGGGCGCCCCTCAATTTTAACGAATCGTGTTTTTTTAATACATATACATAATGCTTGCATTCTATAAATCTAGTCCCACGTGACTCTTCTAATAAGAGTCACACTACCATTTGCAACTGAGTGTTACAGAAATTGAAATTTTCTGAAGATTTAAACCACAAAATGCACTCCTATCCTGCTAAATGACTTATATTTACATCTCCTTACATGACAGGGATATTGTGAGTAATCATTGCAGGCTTCCAATCATTTTCAGAGAAAATGAAGGTGACAATCTTTGCTCCATTCACACTCAATGGGAATTTCATAGACATCGACTTCCTGGTTGTGGGGTGGTATCCTTATATGAATGGTACCTTTGGGACTACCATAAATCACTGTGTTAAATAGCTAAGCTCAAATCAAAGTCTTTCATATAAAAATCACAACTTTGTGATAAAAATTCCGGATCCGAATTTTGGTTATACACAGTAATCCTATGGCACTGCATAGTATACATAATGTTTAACTGCAGGAAAACAAAATATCCGATTCATCTAACTTGGAAATGAAGCATTTTAGGTAGCTAGTTTGGTTGGGGCCTATTTTCTAATTAGACTATCACAAAAAATATTTCGAAATCTGTGAGTCGGCCATTAAGGTTCCCCTGATCAAGAAGTCATTACACTGTTGCGCAAAAAGTACTAATGCACTTCCTCATATTGTTGCCAATTTGTTAGGTAGCAACTTAGCATTTTGTTGTTTCCCCCTGTTTCTGATCCAGGAACGAATCATTGAAATTTTAAACGTGGCAAAACGGTCCCAAATAAGCTTCCGCGTGAAATATAATCTCTTGTACGGACCTTGCAAATCACGATAGTAAATCATCTGTATGTACACCACCCGGATGCAGTTGGTGACCTCAAAACCGCAGTGAATGAGTTTTAATGACCAGACCGTAAGTCACTCCACCACTGCCATAATTGAATTATTTTTCTGGTGTAAATCGGGATCAATTGTTTCGATGTCGTGATCGTGCAGACATGTTCATCGGTCTTCTAATTTGACGCATTCAGATCGGTGTGGTTTTCAAATTAGGGCTTCGTTGATATCACGTCTAAGAATTCTGCCCATTCATTTTTTTTATCTGACTGTCTCATGTGCTCAAGTGTCTGCGCTGAGTCAGGAGTGAGTGTCTCATGCAATGCATTTTTTTGTATGTCATGACTGTGGAGACGACTGTCAGTCTCTGTCAGTATCACACACAGTCATTGACAGTCGTGTCACAACCCAGTCATTGACATCAGGTCATGTGAGCTGACTGACATGACAAGTATGGTAAAAATGATCATATCATGAAATCCATGCAATTGCAATGCATTCCATGGTTCAGTGCAAACAGCACTGTCAAATGGCAGTCAAACTCAAAGAGTCTTGCCATCCATGACATGTTTACTTGAGTTGAAGTTGAAATTTAACTTGGGATGTGGTGGACTGTGGCAGAATTAAGTCATCCCACAACTTCTGACAAACACTGGATGACCATTATACCACCCCGATAAAAAAAAATCAAATACTTAGTGAATTTTTTTTTATCGGTGTCATCTTCTTCAGTGTCTTGTGGGATGAATTTATTCTGCCACACATCCTTCATTTCAACTTCAAGTAAACATGTCATGGCAGTTTTGTTTATTCCTGTTTAGGCTGCCAATTCATATACTTAGGCCAATGGTGGTGGCACAATAGGGGCGGTGCACGGGAGTCAATAGGTTATTTTTGGCCAGACTGCCTCCAGAACAAGCCCAAGCAGCAAAGAATACATAAATCACCTGCAAGAAATATCTGAAAAGTTCAGGTGAACCAGGGCATGTATTGTATTCTTCTAATGCTTGGTTGATCTGAGGAAACAAAATTCCATTCAACATAACTTAGCTCCTGTTCAAGGACCCTATAACAAAATTTCTTTCTCATCTCATTGTATCAAGCAGTTTCAAACTTCATTTTGAGTAGAGCATAGCTCCGGAGCTCCTCGAACGAAGAGCTCCTTCTAAAGTGTCAGGAGTGTTATTTTTTAGCTCCTTGCTTCTTTGTATTGTAATTTTTAAAGGCTGAAATTGAAAATCAGCTCTATATCATGCTCCCGTTAAAAATAGGACTGTGATTAACAGAGCTCCAACAATTTAGAGATGAAAGCCTGAAGTGTTTTAACTAGCCCAGGTTGCTTCTGGCTTTTTCCCTACATAGCCCTACTAATCTCCTCTAAGCCGAGGCAGTTCATTCTAAAACCGGGATCCACTGTCTCACCATATGTGCCACAAAGTCAAGAATGTTGGTATACTTACAGTCCTTCTATGACCAAAAATCAAATGCATATATGAAACTTTGATGTCTTAGATCCCGACATGTACAAACAAGCTCGATTTTAAAAATACAACGGTGCACAGCTCATGCTTAAATCCGTTAAATGTTGACCCTAACGGGCCCAAAATGACCAAACAATGACTTAGAAATATTTTAAGTCAATACTGCTCCAGGACCATATTTGCCATGGTCCTGGGCATGTGCATTAAAAGATATTTCTCCAGATTACCTTGATGCTCCCAGGACCATATGGTCAAGGCCATATATCTGGAGCATAATTTTTCGGCCAAAATCCCCAGTAAGCGACCTACGTCCACAGAGGGCTTCACAGAGGTGAAAAAAAGAAATGAAAGCTCAGGGAATCCCCATATTGCGGTGAAAACAAGTGCATCAAATCGAAAAATATAATCACTGCAAATGCATTTTTACCACCATGTTTCTAAGCATAGACCCTATCACTGAAAGCCCTGTTTTGGCTTTACTAATTTCCTTTATTATTAGGTGTAATGAGTATATTTAGCTAATTATATTCTGCGGGACAACATTGGCCCAACGTTGGCCTGCGACCACAAAAGGACCAGTTCCCCCACCATTTTCCCAACTTTGCCCGGGCGACGTTGGCTTACCAACCATAAAACCAACATTTCCCCAACATCGGCCCAACATTGGCCTGCAGACCATCAAATGACCATTTCCCCCAACCTTTTCCACTCGCTCGACGTTAGCTTACCGACCATAAAATAACCATTCACTCCACCACTTTCCCAATGTCGGCCAATGTTATTTTCCATTTACATTAAATGGTTAATTGTGTTAATTGTCGATCAATGTTGTGAAACTGACCGATATTCACACGTTGGTTTATCATGTTTGTATTATTGTGGTTTCATTACGTTCCAAATCAACACACTTAGGTTAGTGTCATATGGTTGTTAGGATGGACACTTGGTTATGGTTATGTGAACAACCACGACACAACCAATGTGAGATTGGCTTTTGGTTGTATTATGGTTGTTAGATTGACGTCGTAAAATATATTTGTTTTAACATTTGTATTTTGGTTGGTTAGGTGATGGACCAACATGTACACCAATGTGGGTGGTGTTGTTTGTATTTGGTTGTGGGAGTTGCTTCAACCAAAGACCAAATTAAAATATAACAAAACAATATATGTTATATCAATGTTGGTTCAAATTTCGCCCACGGGTTATTTTAACCTGAAAATGTGTTCACTGAAAAGTAAATTACTTTTCCTTTAAAAATGAGGTGGTCAATAAGTAACGTAGCCCCAAGTTTTGAGCTGAGTCGGGGGGGGGTCGGATTTATTTGGATCCATAGATTCTATGGTGTTAAGGCTCACGATAAATATACTGTCATTTTTCTGTCATTACTGTGCGAAAAAACTGTTTTTTTTTTTTGCTGCAACAAAAGTCACACCCATAAAAACATCCGTACACGTTAACTCTTGTGCTCAACTATGACAAATAGGGCTTGGAAGGAAATTGATAAAATGTGGTTCACATGAGCCAGGTCTACTCCATATGTCGGGTATACGTGTGTTGCATGAGCGCGGTATGTTGTGTATTTGTATACGTCGTGCCGACACTCTTGGAGTAGCATAGGTGTGGTAGGCCCCAAATACATGAGAATGAGATAAATTTTGAATAATACCGTTCTTGCAGTCTAGGGATTTTTGGAAATGGTGCGAAAATTGAATTTTCAAATGCATTTTCTCCAAATTTCTTCTACGACCTAAAAGTTCGCCGAACAAAATTGATTAAAATGATAACTTTTGGGTATGGCATAAAAATTATGGAATCATCAAGGGGTTTTGGAGAAATCAATCACGCATATTAATGCCGATTTTAGGGTTTTTCCATAGAGCTCCACAGGAGATCGGCGGCAAACCCCCCAAAATCCCAACTCTAGTACGCACATAAGGCGTCCATTCCCCCCGAGTGAGTTTCAGCCAAAAACTTCTTGCCAAAATGCTCCAAATCTGTGTGTGCAGTTGTGATAGCACACAATGTACATGCTACCCCACTTTTGATGTGACTCAAACGGACCTAAGTGTAGATTTTTTATTTTTGTTTTGTTTGTTGTTTATTTATTCTTTATACTGGGTCCATATTCAGAGGGAAACTTAAGTATTCCTCTGTACTTCCATATGGCCCAGTCCACAAGTTACAAAAATATAGTACACTTAATTTAAGTAAAACAATAATTTAAATTTAACAGTATTATAATATTACATCAATTCATTCATTAGACTTAAAATAATTTACACTGCATACAAATAATATAACATCTACTAGTATATTACAAACTGGAAATATCATAGCAAAATTTAAAAGCATAATTCTCACTTAACAGGAGCCTTCAAAATACATATTTCAGATAACATATCTATATAATTTTAAAACAACCTTTGAAATTTAATAAAATTAACATCCAATCATTGCACCAACACGATCACAGCAACTTCATATTAAAATCAAAATTGGCCGATAATTACTTGGTAGATTAAAATAATGAAACAGTCCATTACATTCACATTTCCCCTACATCTCCAGAACGGCGATCCGACATCCTGGCCGCAACAAATACACCAAAAACCCAGTCCACCATTCCTCCTCATGTGGCCCAGCTTCAACTTTACTGTATTGGGAAGGTGGGGGCAATGGTAGGGAATGATTTTGTAAATTTCTCCACAAAATGTTCTTTGTCCTTTATGGTGCTTCGACCCCATAAAACCTTGTGTTCAAAACCTGGTGTTCATGTATATATACATATATACATGTAATGTTCTGCACAACACACACATGATCTAAAATGTAACAATGAACTGTGACAATGTAACAATGAAAATAACAACCACTGATGTAAAATATGACAATGTAAACATTCATGTTAATAGTCCCGTAAAATATGATATGATGATGACAGTAAAACATGTATAATTAGTAACTTGTATTTTTAATCCTTATAGACTAAGCCATGATGATAATTATGCTTTTAAATATAGATATTAATGAGAACTGTAAATACTATACCCATGAGGAATTTAAACATAATCAAGAATCTAAGCAACACTAATTTTTCAATACTAAATTTAAATATACGTAGTATGTCTAAAAATTTTGAATCAAATTAAAGACCCTTTTAAGTAATTAGCACTGACTTTTCAGTTAGTGGTGTTGCCTGGAAAACCTGTTAAAACAGATACACCCTTGACTATTTTAAACTTAAAAGATTATAACATTGAAACTGTAAATAGAAATGTTTCTCACATGGTGGTGGTAGGTCTTTTGTCGGTTAAATAACATTAACTTCAAAGAAGAAATGAATTTCTATGCTTACAAAATATTCTTTTAATGATGTTGCCTTTATTGAATAAACAAATCTATAACAAACTCATTATTTGGAGTAAATTTACAGAAATCCCACCATAGTATTCATGATTAAATAAACATTTTGATCAGATAATTACAAAATTGCTTGTGAGAATAAAAGACTTTCTTTAATGGGTGATTTCAATATAGATATCCTAAAGATACTGATAGCCTATTAATTAACTGTTACATTGAATATTATTTACTCATATTCATGTTATCATCCCTAATACTAAGACCAACTCGTATTACTGATAAAAGTGCTACATTAATTGATCTTATTTACCATAATCTCACCACAGTAGTGGAATCTTACTATTAAATATAACTGACCATCTTCCAAACTTCACTAACTGATTTCATCTAGACGCAAACAAAGCATTTACTATAAAGTAAACTAGAGACGTTTCTCAAATAATAACATCAGAGTTCTAAAAAAGGGCTATTTCTGAAATGAATGGAATAGAACTCATACAGGACTGCTTACCTTCAATCCGATGGTTGATGTAACAAATTGCATGTGTCTTAGGCAGATTCAGACTCCCAAAATATTATTCGCCACATAATATATATTCCTTTCGATCACCTGTATGACGACACCCCCTCCCAAGTGACGTCATACCCAATCCTCTTCCTCTTTTTCCTTTTCGTCGTGGGGTTCGACAAGTGCGGTAACGTAAAGTATTTAGCTCCCGTAATTTGTCGAATTTTTGGTCAGATTTAGCTAAGTGTAGTCCTGAACCTTGTTTAAATCTGTAAATGTCATTTATTACGTCCCAGGGGCTGTAGTTTTTGTCATTTTTTCTTTTGGGAGTCGGTAGTTTAGGACTTTATACCTTGACTGTGCGTCGGGTTTGTCACATACAAACCCGCATAATTTCACAATCCACACCCATAGACTGTGACTACGTAGGGCTGGCAATGCCGCCATTTCTATATCGTATCTTAATTTCCCACTACTATCTTATATTGTTAGTTATATTTATATATATTTTTTAACGTGTATATATGTGATTACAATGATTGTGAGAATTGTAATTGGATGACCGACAACGCCTTGGTTTCGATTCCAGATGGCGTCCGGTTTGTTTACATTTATAATTAATGCACGACCATGTAAACTTCACCTTCACACAATGAGCGACACTTTGTGGGTTTACTACCTAATTTCCTTACTGCTTTCTTTTTTTTTTTTTTTTTAAATTTTTAAGTGTTTCTTTATTTAACCCTAACTCGGCCGAGAGGCATTGAAAGCCAACGAAAACGTGGTACCCGTCGGAAAATGCGTTTCGTTGCATCCTGTGCCGTCAACAACTATTTTTTGTCGCGCCAATGACTCTCCATATGCGTTTCATTGCCTCTGGGACTTCTTCCCGAGAATTACGCGATGCGTTTCGTTCATCTGGGCCGTCCTTCCCGGAGACATGCGCGATGCGTTTCGTTGCATCTGGGCCGTCTTCCGAGACTGACGCGATGCGTTTGATTGCATCTCGGCCCGTTATTGACTGGAAATGCTGCAATGCTTTTCGCTCATTTTGTGCGTCTTGGTGCCCGCGAAGGCGGCAATGTTTTCATCCGGGAGGTGGGTGCACTGTACAAATGCATAGACAATTTCGATTTCGATGTGATAGCGCCACCAATTTCGATAAGCTATGGGTTAATTATGCATAAGCGTATTCATGACGTAAACTGGAGCATGACGTAGCATATAAGGTAGCGCCACGCAGGACTATGATGTAGCGTAATTGCGCCACTCACGACTGGCGAACAATAAGCTACAAATTTCATGTCAGATCAGTGTGTATTTATTTATTTATTTACTTATTTATTTATTTATTTGTACCCTTTTTCTATTGCATTTTCACGCGATGTTTTTCGTTGCACCGGGGCCTGCTTTCCGGTA
>JAMKCH010030830.1:0-36939 GCA_023653785.1 Ophioderma brevispina | reverse complement strand
TACGTGATTACATTATGTTATAATCATTACGTAATTATTATGATATAAATGATTACGAATATTACGATGTATTATTACGATATACGAAGATTATGATTATAATTGATTACGATGATTCGTGATTACGATATTATTATTCTATATGATTAAGATGAATCTGATTACGATGTTATGAATTATAATATGAGATACTATATTACGATTATATTCAAGATTTAAGATTATTATGATTTAATTTGATTACGATGATTACGACTACGACATATTATTATTTCTATCTACATTTGGATGACCGCAATGTAGACACTTTTTCTAAATTCTTAAATTTCGCCCCTACACTCGCTTTTTTTTGTATTAACCCTCGGCTTACCATGCAACCGTGTTGACCGCACTTTTTAACCAAGGGGGTGGGGGTGGGGTGGTTCCCCCACCACCCCCTCGCGAATTCGTTATAAAGCACCCCTTATGATTTTGATACAAGTGATTGCTATAGCCCTCCTCTTTCTTCCTCTTTCCATTGATACCAAAATCATTACCAGCAATACCTAGTATGGCGTCACAATGGACGTCATCAAGCCTCGATTCGGCAAAACTAACCTGACATTTGCCACTGAAATGCGAACTCCCTTTTGCGCTAAAACACTAGGTATATCGGGTTTCCATGCGGTTTTCAGCTCTAAATTACGGCAATTGGCTTTTTACATACACAAGGTTTTAACACCATCCTGTTGCATAATATTTTAAAAATGCCCATAAAATATCTTTGGTTGGCAAACCAACCCCTTTTACCCCCTTCGACTTTGACGGCATACCCTAAACCCCGGTGAGGGGCAAACTTCCTTTTTTTTTTTTTTTTCTTTTTTTTCCTAAATTCTGGAAGTGAGAGAACGATTACCTATAAGCTTTACGAAAGTTTTTGGCATTTTAGGGTTAAAAGATATTAAGCATAGTCCAAATGGTGGCTTCCTTTCAATGAAAATGTAAACCGACGAACCAAACCATGCCTCTACCTATGATAAATGCACGCCTTCCACCGATATTGGGCAACTAAATTAAAATTCAAGTGAACGGTGAAATTGAGTATGCCAGCGATTAGTTGGCAATTTTCAATTGAACGTAGCATTACAATGGTCCCAACTGGGATAAAATATTTTCATTAAAAAATAGAATGTGTATAACTGGCATTGGTAATTCTGACAGGTACAACTATACTTTCAATTGGGTTTTAAGTTATAGCCACGTCTTGGTTTTCCTTCGAAATATGTTTAATATAAAGGAATTGTTTTTTTTTTCATGGCGCCACCCCTCTTGTGTGGGGCTGAAATGACGTTGGGGATGGATTTTTGGCTAGTTACTCAAGGCTAGTTAATTCGAAACCTCTACAGAGGCGCCCCCTTTTGGCTAGTTATTTTCTGGCTGCTAAGGCCTCGTTATTTTTTGGATTTTGGACCCTCAGTCTAGTTTTATTTTCGTTCACGGAATGAGGCTATTTTTACTTTTGGGTCCCGTGTGAGCATAATTTTTTTTGTCCCTTGGGATAGTTCTTTTGGTCGCTCCAGGCTATTCTTTTTTGTGGGTCGCTGAGGGCTAGTTATTTTCGTGGTCCTCAGGCTAGTTTATTTCTTGGTTGCTCAGGCTATTTATTTTCTGGTCGCTCAGGCTAGTTATTTTCTGGTCGGCCAGGCTAGTTATTTTGTTTCCCCAGACTAGTTCTT
Organism: Ophioderma brevispina; assembly: GCA_023653785.1. Classification (NCBI taxonomy): domain Eukaryota; kingdom Metazoa; phylum Echinodermata; class Ophiuroidea; order Amphilepidida; family Ophiodermatidae; genus Ophioderma; species Ophioderma brevispina. Next base: position 35,224 of record JAMKCH010030830.1, on the reverse strand, counting down.
TCTTGATGTTAACTAGTTATTTTTTCCCTGTCCATTTAGATTAGGTATTATGAGTAGTAGTTCATCAAGTAGTTATTGTGCTAGTCTCACTATTATTTTTCTGGTTGCTTAAGAGCCATAGAAGCCATAAATATTTTTTTCTTGGTCCTCTAGACCATTTTAAGATCCTTTCAATAGGCATGTATCATGTAGTTATCCAGATTAATTTCAGGACTGTGATGTATTTATATTGATCAAATTTTCAAGTGCTGGTATTTTACTGTGGCAGGGGAAATTGTTCGTTTAATAAGTCTCACACTAAAGCACAACAACCTCTGACCCTTTTCAACCTCAATTTGTCATGTCAGGCAGTACTGTGACGGTCCCTTGAAAACATCATAATTCAGGGCTTTACCACTCATGAGGGATTGCTTGTAGATGACTGGTAGTTTGCAACAGAATCTCCTCCACACTTTTTATTGATGCTGCTCCTTTTCATATCTTTTTTATCCAAAAATGTGTAGCATTTTAGAGATGGCCTACTGGGAGGCCTCCTAGAATGGCGCCTGTGAACCATGAGAAATAAAGACATGGCCTTTTGATCCTTCATCTTAAGTGTACAGTGGCCTCCAAAGACTCATACCCAACCATTTCTTCAGTACATTTACCCTAGCTTAAAATCGCCACCATTTTTAAAGCTGGCAACTGGAATACGGTGAGTACAAACAACCTTTTAAACAACCTTATTTCCTGGTTCATCTTGCTAATTAACAACCCTTGTTTTCCACAATTCAACATTCTCTCAATCATGGAATTGGGATTATACATGCAATTTTTGTAATTTAAGTGTCTCTTGCAAATGCATTCATTTATATTTTCTCTTTTAATCATACCCCATTCATATACTTTACGTTCACTTAGATATGTTTCAGTACTTACCTATTACCAATCTACAAAAGGCTCACACAAACTTTTGTTTGAAAACTTCAATTTATTCAAAGTATGCCATGTTTGTCACAACCAATTTTTCTTACTGCAATTTTGCCACTGGCATGAAATACCTGTTTAGAGTTTAAATGCTCATAATTTGTCATGAAATCAGACAAATTTGGTATTCCATCTTTCATCTACTTGTCTATTCAAGACCGCCAACCCCAACCTCCAGAGTCTAAGCTGAATTGTTCCAAGCAATCCATCCGCCTGACCCTGCGAGGAGTGTTAATATTCTGAATTTCCCCTTATTTCTTTCTTGCTTCTTATTACACTTATTAAATTCACTTGTTTGGAGACTAAAACAACTAGCTTGAGCGACCCAACTAACTCGACTGGGACAAGAATAACTAGCCTGATGACCAGAAATAAGTAGCCGAGTCCATAAATAATACTTGAGCACCAAGAAAATAATAGCCGAGGACCAGACATCTAGCCTGCGCTACAAACTTACTTTCCCAAGGACAAAATTACTCGCCCTGGGACAAAAATTGTCCTCCAAAGGACCAAATTTAAAATAAGCCGAGGACCAATAAAAATAACTCGCCTGATGGTCCAAAATAAACTAGCCTTACAGCCAGAAAATAACTAAGCCGAAATGGACGCGCCCTAAGTTTTTCTCGAATTTACTAGCCGGGAGCTAACTAGCCAAATATCCAATCCCAATACTTTGGGGAAATAAAAACTGACATATTTAATGTTATTTAAGTGTCCCCCCCCCCCCACCTGAGCGCGTAGTGCTATAAGATACATTCCACGGGTATGGGTTAAGAAAAAAATAACCGTTTGTTTGATGTTATTGTTGTTGTAAATGGTCACATGCTTTTATTTATCACAATCTTTTTATAATGAAAACTTAAGGTCAATGAGATTTGGCGATTTTTGTGTCAATTTTTTATATGTAATTATGTAATTTTTGTAACAGGTCCGAAATTTCCGTCTCAGTGCATTCTTACCTCCAACTCTAATCCAGCCGTATCCCAACAATTGCGTAATATTTTGAATTAATTGTTTCTATTCTGTGTTAGAAAATAAGTCTCTTATGAATCTGAAAGGTTTATTAATGGCTGAACTTTTGATTTAGTCTTTTCAAAGTTTTCATTCTTTTTTCGTATTTCGATAGCATCATCATTTGAAATGACAAACATTTCTAAAGTGCAGGGTGGGGGGGGGATTGGCCAACTTCACAGCAACATTAAATCCAAGTCGGGCATCACCAACAAACATCCGCTTAACTTGGAGTGCAGTCTTTGCAACAACTTAACGTCAGCAGGACGCTCGGCCGCACATGGGCAAAGATTACTAAAGGCTATAGCTTGGTCCTAATATTTAAATCTAAATGAGCGTTATTGGAAATTACAAAATTGTTTTGGCAGCGGTGTTAATCCACTCACCCAGACTATTTCGAAGACAATAATTTTTCCCCAAAAATTATCAGGATATTACCCAAGATTTATTTAACGAAGGCTTTTTAAAGACACATCATTGATTTGCGAAATCAGCAAAGCGAAAACTCATAACCAGATTTAGCTGTACGTAACAGTACAGGTTAGCCTACCTAACCCCTGCAATTCTTAAACCATAGCAAACCTTTAGGACGAACGGAGATTTTTAGTCATTACGTCCGAACGGACACTTACTAAACCACGTAATTGAATGGAGAACGTATCTTGGACACTGCCGTTTTCTTCCTTTTCTCTTCATATTCTACAGCTGGAAAGGTAACTATATAATTCGACAGACTTATCCTTCACTTGAGTTATTCCTGCAAATTTCAAATATTTTTCAAACACTGATAGTGTCTTTTAAGAGGTGATTTTGTAATGTTCACGGGGACTAGGTTGCCGTGAAAATGGCGCGCAAATTCTAAAAAATTACGTTTGGAATCCCAATCGACAAAGCGTGTCCTGCCCTTTGTCTAGTGGTATTGAAACGGACTAGGCGTACTTCAGTTCTGCAGCATGTGACCAGCGGTGGCAGCCATCCTTCATTCATAGCGCAAAACAGCCGAACGAGTCAATTGACGAGTCCTAACAGTGACCGGGAATAATAGATCATGATGGCGAGTGGGAATTCCCTACGGACCGCCGCGCGCCAACGGCGCCACCGATCTAATTGCCTTGCTTAGAGAGTCGTGTGCATAATTGTGCCTGCAACACTATCATCAACGTTTTTTAAGACCGAACAATAGGATTGCTACAATGCCGGTCCGATTCATGCCACGTGGTGCATAGGGCTACCCTGTACCGGGCCTGGGGCATGGTCCGCAGTTATAAATAGCGATGACCCTTCGATTGAGCATGAGGTCAAGCAAGCTCGTTCAAAATGGATCCCGTTTGTACCGTTATTCATACAAAATACTGCTTACATACTGCATGGAGTTGATTCTTCAACTCCACGGATTTGAGTTTAAAATATTGATTTTAACAGATTTTCCGACTTTAGAATATTGTCAATTTCGTGTTACGTGCTACACGCTTGGGACTGCAAAACGACCTATCTGGCCGGCCCCCCCTGCATGTCCTACGAACCGACATAAGAGCCAAAGAGTGGCAACTCATATAAGCTCTGTATGCCATACTCACACTTAACATCGTCCAGCACCGGGCCACTTTGCTCTCCCAAATTATGGTAGCCATGTTGCGAACAGGCCAAATAGGCATTTCGACCATCTCGTCCCATAGTGAACTTGCGTTAAAAGGAAACCATTAGGAGTTTCGGACACAAACTCGAGAAATTTAAAATCGACAATAAAACACTTCAGTGATCCACCCGAAGGAGTCAAAATAATTGAATTGATAGAACATACGAACACAATCACAATATGAATCTCCTATTCAAACTTAACGTGTTGTAGTAAGTGGTCCCTTTTCCCTGCCTTTGGGTCCATCACTTGCCTGGTTGGTAACTACCGGTCTACTTTTACAACTGCACAGATCTGATTTTGAGATGATTTGTTTCTATGTTCTTGATTTCTCAAATCACTCATAGTGCCTTTAAATTACGACGAGCCGATTGTTGGTATAGCTTGGTTTCAACAAACGTTCAATAAAAGTCCTGTGTTGGAAATAATCAAAAAGGGATCCACCTGCTGTTTTTAGTGACCCCGTCGCACATAGGGCCATAATTGATCTTGCGACATATAATTTACGACATTCTAACCATTCTCATCTATTTTGTATTTTTGTGCTTTATTTATCCGTGACCCGTGATACAGACGAATGTGCGAGAGATTCGAATGACAACGTATTACAGCATCCAAAACACAAAAAATCCTCGCGAGTCATCGTCTAATCCGGAAACATCAAGTTTTGTTGTACCTGAGAAAATTCAATTTATAACAGATCCTCATCCTTTAATGGACCATTCTACAAGCCTTTTGATAACCCTTGATATGACTTTCTTTTGATTACATTTGATTTTGATGGTGCTAAGGTAGGGGCCGAGGTTGTCGAGCGCGGGCCCCCACCTTCATCAAATCAACTTTTATTGTCTCAAAAATATTTCTCCAACGCCGGCAACGAACGAACGGACGGACGGCCTGTTAGGACAGAAAAAAGTTTTGTCTCAGCGAAGACCGCGCGCATTAAAAAAACACGGCAGTTGCATTAAGCATTAAAAAAAAACGCATTTTCGTTCGCATTGCTTTTCACATTTCTCTGAGACAACTTGTTTTTCCTTATATGTGTTCTACTCTGCAAACTGTTTTAGCAGTTCCACACTTCTCTTGCGTCACTGTCCTGACTTGCAATCATGGTTTAAATACTAACACGTTTAGAGTGATAGAAAGTATTTAACATGGATATTTAGGATTTTACACAAAATGCTAGCCCCGATGCGAGCTTGTAAACATGTTTACAAAGTGATAATGTTTTTGATTTGATTTCTAACAAGTTTTGGAATTTATACACAATTCCGATATTATTACTGAAGAAATTGGCCGTAAGTATCATCTGTTGATGACTTCCTATGGTCGAAAAGGAAGTATAAGAATTTCTACGATTATCAAATTCCACCGTGCAGTGTGATCTAAACCGTCGCGAAGGACATGGCACTCGTGTATTCCAAACTAAGCAAAATTTGATGAAAAAAATCATTGGCGATTTAGTTGGAAAAAATGGCCACCAACATCCAAATTTGGTGTCCCCTTTATTTAAATCAGGGTGAGTCCCGATAAGGTTTAAGGAAATGTCTCGGGCTTCATTATTCGAGCTCATAAACAACCCAATTTGATTTCTTTTTTTTTTTTCCTTCTTTGTCCAATATGGTAGGAACTAGGAAGCCCGCAGGTGGAGAAGCGGTCCTGCAATCTTAGCGACGATATCGTAGAACTCACTCCAGTCGTTTTCTTCCTCTGTTCTGAAAAACAAGATTGGCAGAACTCCCTCTTCTCCTCTCCGGCCGTATAGTCTGGAAGGATTGCAGAGAAAGAATCTGGGTAAGCATGTATCAACGTTTTTGATTTACAATCACAATAATGGCGTAAACCACAAACCTAATTTTTCTGTTGTGATTATTGGTCTCTTTTTGGCGTGATAATAGATTAAAATCATTGTGTCTTTTCTTCTCATAAATTACTAGTAATATGCCGAATAGACTAGGTTAATCTATCCTAGATTGATTCATTGATCGGTTTTAGGTTGTTCCCATCCATACCATGCCAAACACTGGGGAGCTTTATGCGAGAGACTTGCACTTGCACGGGAATGAGAATTATTTGTTACCTCAGGTACAAATCACCGGGGGAGCTTTATGGAGGGACGTGCACTTGTACGTGGAAATTGTTCCTCATGCAAAGCACTGGGAGAGCTTCATACGATAGCCGTGCACTTATTACTTGGAATGTAAAATTCTTTTTGTTACAATCCTGTCCACAACACTCGCGTAGCTTAATATGCGAGAGGCGTGCCCATACGGCCTATTACGTGGAATGTGGAAATCTTTTGTCCATGGATTTATCCAACAAAAGAATTACACTTTTCAGACGCACAATGCACGCATCTGTACACAGAGGCGTATCCAGGATGACATACCCCTGGGGGGCAAACTGACGTAACCTTTGCTTTGTCGCCCTTTGGAAAGTGAAAATGACACCCTTCTAAGTCTTCTTGAATATGCATAACACCCATAGAAAAAACTTATATCGGCGAGCGCAGCGAGCCGAATTTTTGACATCTCAAAATCTGTCGGCAAATGGACATTTTTGTTAATTGTTAAAAAAAAACCCCCAATTTTCCTTTAAATGGGAACCTTTTTTGACTTTTCCTCACCCTTTCCTTTCCTGTTTTGACGCCTTTTTGTGGGCCGGCCAGCTTTAGCTGGAGGACCGCGTAGGCAATCCGTTGTTCGTGTGTATGTGTGTATGTGTGGGATGTATGTGTGGATTTGTCACTAAAATGTTCAGTTTTTTTTAAAAATTGACCTCAATTGAAAAGTTGAAGTTCATTGGAACCAACTGTCTGTCTATGGCACCATGGGGTCCCTCATATGTTTAAGCAAAATCAGACTTTTTGTCTCATATTTCTCCAACGCCGGCAACGAACGAACGGACGGACGTCCTGTTAGGACAAGAAAAAAAGTTTGTCTCAGAAGACCGCGCGCATTAAAAAAAAAACGCATTTCGCATTAGCATTAAAAAAAACGCATTTCGCATTGCAATTTTTCACATTTCTTCTGAGACAAACTTTTTTTTGCCTTATATGTGTTCTACTCTGCAAAACTGTTTTAGCAGTTACACACTTTCTTGCTGTCACTGTCATGACTTTGCAATCATGTTAAATACTAAACACGTTTAGAGTGATAGAAAGTATTTAACATGGATATTTAGGATTTGACACAAAATGCTAGCCCGAATGCTAGCTTGTAAACATGTTTACAAAGTGAGAATGTGTTTGATTTCTAAACACAGTTTTGGAAGTATACACAATGTCCGATATTAATTAACTGAGAAATTGGCCGTAAGTATCATCTGTTGATGACTTCCTATGGTCGAAAAGGAAATTATAATAAGTGATAAGATTATCAAATTCCACACTTGCAGTAGTGATCTACCGTCGCGAGGACAGGGGCACTCGTTATCCCAAACTGAAGGAAAAATTTGAGGAAAAATAATTGCGATTAGTTGAAAAAAATGGCCACCCAAACGATCCTAAATTTGTGTCCCTTTATTTAATCAGGTGAGTCCCGATTATGGTTTAAGGAAATGTGCTCGGGCTTCATTATTTCGAGCTCAGTAAAACGAACCCAATTTGATTTCTTTTTTTCTTCTTCTTTGTACAATATGTAGGAACTAGGAAGCCCTGCAGGTAGGAAGAAGCGTCCTGCATCTTAGCGACGATATTGTAGAACTCACTCCAGTCGTTTCTGAAAAAACAAAAGATTGGCAGAACTCACTGTCCGGCCGTATAGTCGGGAAAGGATTGGCAGAAAGAAGTCTGGGTAAGAATTATCAACGTTTATTGATTTACATCACAATATGGCTATACCAAAAACACACTATTTTTCTGTTGTGATTATTGGGCTGCTTTTTGGCGTGAGAATAAATTAAAATCATTGTGTATTTTTCTCAGAAATTACTTAGTAATATGCGAATAGACTAGGGTTATATCTATCCTAGATTGATTTCATTTGATCGGTTTAGGAGTTCCCATACCAGTCGCGCTGCAAGTCCAGAGGATAATACTTCAGGGCCAAAACACTGGGGAGCTTTATGCGAGAGACGTGCACTTGCACGTGGAATGAGGAATTATTTTGTTACCTCAGGTACAAATCACCGGGGAGCTTTATGCGAGGGACGTGTCCAAACCCTCGGAGCTTTACTGCGGAGCGTGCACCTATATACGTGGAATGTGGAATATTTTTGTTCCATGGTTTTATCCAACAAAAAATTACACGTTTTCCGCTCACAAATGCATGCATCTACCAGAGTCGTATCCAGGATTACATACCCCTGGGGTAAACTGAAGATTACCTTTGGCGCCCCTGTGAAATTGAAAATGACACCATTCTAAGTCTTCTGAATATGCATCACACCAATAAATAAACTGCATCGAGCGAGCTGTAGCGAGCCGGAAAATTTTTGAAATTCACTCGTGTGGCAAATGGACAGTTTTTTGGTAAGCAACCCCAATTTTCCGTTTGGGAAAACCCCTTTTTTGCCATTTTCGCACCATTTCTGTTTTTTGACGCCCTTTTTGTGGTCCGCCAGCTTTAGCGGGAGGACTCACTTCGCACCGTTGTGCTTGTGTATGTGTGGAGGTATGTGTGGATGTGTGTGTGTGTCACTTAAAATGTTGTTTTTTTTAAAAAATGACCTATTGAACAGTTGAAGGTCACTTGGCCCCCAAACTTCTGTCATAGGTGTTCACCATGGTCCCTCATATGTTTCTGAGGTCAAAGGTCATGTACCTAGTCAAGTTTAAAATAGCTAAAATGTGAAATTGCCCTCAATTGAAAAGTTGAAGTTCAGTTGAACCAAACTGTGTCATAGGTGCACCATGGGATCCCTCATATGTTTCATGAAGGTCAAAGGTCATGTGCCAAGGCACGGTCATGGAGCATCCCACAGTGAATTCTTTTGAATATAGTCCGCGCGAAAGCCGCGAACCGCAAATTCTAGTTTTTTCTCTATTTTAGATGTTCCCTTTTGCACCCTTAAGCCTTTCCTTCTTTTCTGTTTTGACGTGCCTTTATTTTGTTTCTATATCCCCCTTTTCTTGCATTGTAGTTTTCTGTTTCGTTCCCTTTCCTTATTTTTTCAGCCTTTCCCTTTTGCTTTATGTTTTGATGTCCCTTTTTATTCCCATTACACTCCAATTTCCTTTGCCATTCTTTGCGTCCGTTCCTTAAACTATTTTCAACCCCGTTTTTTCAGTTTTTTGACCCTTTTGATAGTTTTCGTTATATAGCGCAAATTCCTGGCATTTTACAGCCGCCTTGTTTCCTTCAACTTTTCTCATCCTGTGTTCCTTTTTGGCGCCCTTGTCTTTTATTCGCTTTTCTTTTCTCTTCTCATTTTTTGCTGTCACCTTTTTTTGTTTGTCTTAGGCCCTTTTCCCTTTCCAATTTATTTCGACCACCCCTTCTTTGCTCGCTATTATTTTGCGTTTATTATTATGCTTTTTGGCGCCCCTTCCTTTACTATTATTTATACGTTCGCTTTTCTCATTTTTTTTGGCCCATTTTCGCCCTAATTGGCGCTTCTTACTTTCTCTTACCGCTTCGTTACTTTCGCCACAAGATTTTCTATCTCTTTCCCCTTTAGTTGTCCCCTACCCCTGTTCAGTTACTTTTTCCTTTTCCTTTCCTCCATTCCATCTCTACGTTTCTATCGTTTCATTCCCCTTTCCTTTCTTTCTTTCCACCTTTCCGTTCCCTTTCTTTTCCCTTTTGTCTCTTCCTTCTTTTTTGGTGCGCCCCCTTTTTGCCACCCACTGGGGCAGCGCCCCCTTTGCCCCGGATCGCCAGGTTTACAACTAGGCAACTACACCTCTTTTACTATAGTATATTCTTCCCGGGGTGTAATTCTTTGAAACTCCACACTTGTATGAAAGAGTGCAACTTTTGAACTTTTTGGTCCCGTATGTACAATGTTACAGTCTAAGGTTCCTAAAAAAAATAAGAAAACCCTTACAAAAATTTGATTGGGATTAGGGAAACTTCTTCCTGTGTGTGCACGCGTTATTTTAAAATCGATTTCAATCCTTTTTGGTTCTAAAACATTTTAATCCCTAAAAGCGTTTTCTGCTCACAAAAGAACTTTTGAGGGATTCGTAAGGGTTCTTGATTAAGATTCTTAGGAATACAGAGAATTGTTTTCTTGGCTACAGAACCTTTGGTGGTTGTTGGTTGATGGATGATGTGCGATGCTTGCCGACGCTAATGCGCTGGACCCTCGGCAGTGTATAAGACGATGTAGCAGCCCGGTTCGAGCCCCGTCGAGAGTCGGCTTCTTGATCATACTCAAATAGTTCCTATAGGTCGGAATTTGCATAATTGCAAAAAAAGTGTGATTATGGAATTTCTCGCTCCCACCCATTGCTTAGAAAAAGTGGGTGCAAAAAAAGTGTGATTATGGAATTTCTCCTCGCTCCCACCATTGGCGTAGAATATCATGGTGCCCCGGCCCTTCTGGTTCGAAGCTCAGGTAAATGGCGGTCCCGTTTTTTGTTCAGACGAGTCATCCCTAAGCACTAACATTGCATACCTTGTTCCGCAAAGAGTAGGGATCATCCCGGGTCTGTTATCTGCACTCACCCTATGTTCCAGGGCAGTAGTAGTATAGAATGTGCGGACAGGATGGTAGTAGATTAGTTTTGTGATAAGGTAAGTTTTGTGACAATGGTGAATTTGTGAAAAATTCACACTGCTAAGCAGTGTGCGCCTGAAAAAAAAGCGGAAATACCAATACCATGATAACGGTTCTAATTGGCACATTTTTTTCAAGAGAGCACTTATTTCCCATTATTAGAAACCCTGATTCGTCTAATGAGGGCGGCATCCCGGGAATGTCTTTCATTCACATACTAACCGCGTATGTATGTACTTGTCCTTTTGTCATGTTTGTATTACTTTTTTTTATATCATTTTCATTCTTCTTTCACAATATGTCTGGTCTTGAAAAGAACGCGTTCTTCACTAGAACCATCAAGTGTTTACTACTTCAACACATAGAAACCGGATCTTTTCAGGTTTTTGTCAATATTACAAATCACGCGACTCTTAAGTGTATCTTCTTTTTTGTGTTGCGTGATCACTGATTGTATGGTATTTATATTAATACATCTAGCATAAGCCTAGAGTCCGTTCTTGAGAATAAGAAGGGCACGCATACTTTCAGGTTAGCACATTTTCATTTATTAAATCAGCTATTCTCTGTCGCCATCATGGAATCACACGCTGTGTTATCATGTTTTCTTGTACTGATATTTTCCACGCCCTTTTCTGCAAGTCACCTAGTACCGAGAGCACCCCAACCTAGTTTACAAAGTTGATATCAACGATCATTACCGGTAGTCTTTCTACTGGTTCTATCGTATGATGGTCCGGTTGTAACGACTGCTAACAACAACAAAACGACCATGGATTTGAAGGATGACATTATCAAATAGGCGTAAAAAGTACAGATTATCCTCAGCCAACAAATGATCTGCATCAGAAGTCGCAAACGTTTTGTGTTATGAATTTTGAAATCAAAAGAGCTGAATCTCTTCGTATCCAATTAATCGACGACACTGAGTACGCTTTGATGCATACCGGTAGGCCTATTGAAGCCACTAATCAATTAATGATACTACTGAGTACGATTTGACGTTTACCGGGGCCTATTGAAGCCACTAACCCAATTAATGATAATATGAGTACGATTTGGCGTATACCGGTAGGCCTATTAAGCCACTCATCCAATTAATGAAATACTGAGTACGATTGTGACGGATAGGCGGTGGGCCTATTGGGACAACAATAATCATTTCATGATAACACTGCTTTGATCAATGGGTGTGGCAATGAGTTTACTTTTTAAATAGGGCCTAACCCTTGTACTAGTCAATGCGTACCATACAAACAAACATAATGCGATACCACACAAAACTCAACAGGCATATCGGTGGAAAGTATACATTACCGGCAGTAGTAGTGTGCATAACTATTTTAGTGAAAAATGGGAACATCAAAGCACAAATGCCCAATATAAATGTCTGTTTCGGTTGCAGAGGACTTCGCATTGACTAAATCCAGGGAACCAATTAGATTTTTCATTGTCTGTCATATGAGCTTATGCTTGAGGTCCGCACTGCAGAAGTCAAAATGACAACATGTTCTGAAATAAACAGTGCGCCACCACGAGATGTTGAGTGGTGCCGGTGAAGTAACTGTATACGCAAAGAGGTACATTACAGCCGACACCCCAAATCCGAGTTCGTGTACAGGGGGTCATAGTCGTGGCGATCAGGTAAGGGTGAACTTGATTCGATATTTGGTCAAATGTCTCGATTCGTGCACATGTAGGCAGGGATAAGGGAATGGCTGTAAAAGTGTTCCGAGGTCAGAGGCAGTCAAAGATTGTTATATGAACAAATATTGAAGGGTTGTCATCATCACACAGGTTTGCATGTAATAAAACGTCACGCGTTTCAGGGACTTGATACATTGAAGGTTCTAATACTAAAGCACAACAAAATCAGGCTTTATACCCGGATATGTGCAGGATTTACCTCAGTTGAACATACTCATATTGAGTTATAATCAAATGAAAAAATCTAACGTCTGACTTATTTGAAGGACCGTGTGCACAAAACCTTTATCGACTTGACTTAAATAACAACAACCTAAACAAATCTATCAAATACGTCTTTTGTTTTAACAACAAAATTTATTTTGCTTGACTGAGTGATAATTACCTGGCTATATTGCCTACTGATGTTTTCCGTTCATTACATGTATTGGACAGACTGTACCTGAGTCACAATTGCTGCGTGTACTACCTGCTAGTGTGTTTAACTCACCTAGGAGTTGATTTACCTCGACCTGAATCACAATAACCTCAGAACACTACCCTGCTGGTGTTGTTTGACTCACTAGCCTTGCGTGTACGTCCACTTGCCATTAATATAAACCTGATTAGTCTGCCTCATGGCCGTATTCGAATCAGGGGTGGGGGTTGTCTCACACTTCACATGGGTAACAATAAGCTGAGTGCACTTGCCTATGGTGTCTTTAACGACTAGACTTAACCTGTTCACCACTTGACATGAGTGGTAATGAAACTCCACTATTGCCAGGTGAATTGTTCATTGAACAAATCACACACGAGGGCCCCTCGACTAGGTAACAATGACATACACAAGCTATCAGATAACTTGTTTGATTCACAAAAATACTGTGCACTCTTGACCTGAGTAATAACATGATCAGTAACTTATCAAGTGACGCGTTTCACGCACTGCAAAGTTGACGACACTCGGACCTCCGTAAAAATCACCTTAATTCATTACCAGAAGACCTGTTTTCTTCGTTACATGACTTAGTCACTCTTAAACATGACTGACAATTATCTGAGTACATTGCCAGATGGCGTGTTTACCTCACTAGATAGCTTAATTGGTACAACTCCGCCTTAGTGGTATTAACTTGACGATTAATTCTTCTTATATTTTTAATTCATCACATTTCACTGAGAGGTGCTTGAAACTATGCGAAAATAACCTGGGCCGATTCTTTGTTTGTTCGAGGTCACGAAAAATCTTGAAATTTAGAGGTATCCGATCGTAATTTGAAAAGTCTTCCCTTCCAGGTCTTTCTAAAGTAACACAATTGATATTACCTCTAATATAAGTAGCAATTAATTTGATAACACGCCCTCATTAGGTCACAACAACAACTACAAGGTTGACCTGAGTAAGAATTAAACTCCAAAATATCGTATCGACCGCTTTTAACGGAATTCAATAATTTGAAAGTTTTGCCCTCAACTAATGGTTTGTTAGAAATATCGAACACATCTTCCAACTTTGGAAGAATGGTGATTTTGAATATATCAACACATTCAATAAAAGATTAGCCATGATGTTTTCAATAATACCATTTGCAAACTATTGACTACGAGGGAATAACATGTACGGAATAACACATGCTTAGTTCTCAGAACAGAAACTTCAACCACCTTTATTTGTAGACAAATTCAACATGTTGTTTTATTGATGAAGCCAAATTGCGATGTCTCAGGAACCTACGCCCAGAATATTAAAATCAACAGAATGTTGCGACATATTACTTTAAGGATTTCGGTATGGGTTTCGGGTTATTGGTTTATATTCATGCAATCACAGTTTATGTGCGTTCAGGTAAAAGACGACGACAATCCACCAAGTTCAAAACCTTGCTGTCATTTCAAAACCTGGCGTTGTCAGATCTAATCATGGGGTATCAATTGCTACTAAATAAAAAACCGTTGTGATTTGTACTATGGCGAGTATTTTCATCTTATGTCATAATTGGAGAAATACATTTGCTTGCAAACTAGCCGGAATGCTATCAATCTTATCCAGCGAAGGTTCTGTGTTTTTGTTATTACATTAATAAGCATTGACCGCTTTTTGGGCATTAAATATCCTTTTAGTAGCCGTCGTTTGACCACAAAAAACTACTCGTATTTGTGTGCGAGCTTGGTTGGTACTTGCTAATCAGGTGTCATACCAATTTTTCAGCAAGTGATCAAGAAAATGTTATGACGGCCTTCTGAAGTGTGAAGAGGAATTCCAATGTAGGCGAACAGTAGAAGCATTAAAAACGATCGGTACAAGTAACGTGTGTCTCCGTTGCGTTGTACCAGATTGTACGATTATTTTGTGCTCTCCAAAATCCAGTTCATGGAAATGCCTCCATGATGCTTTTACCCTACCTCATTTTAATCCCCCCTCTACTGCACTTCGTCACCTAACAGATCCTTTTACCTCCCATTTGTCCTATCCCTAGCCCGGTTCGTCCCCCCAGATTTGATACATACTTTCACTCGTGGTTTGAAGATGTAACAGGACGTCGATGCTATACAAAGTTCGTTTACGAAAAATGTTCTTATGTGCTTTCAGAAAAATATCGGAAGTCAATTGCCACTATTTCTCAAAATAGTGGTTTTTATCGGTATACCTCTTGTGTTTTGCCGTAGTAGCATTTTGCTACATTAAATTTTCCTTAGTGCGAGGGAAACTGCACACACGCGCGTCCCGTACGCAAGATCACGAAGAAGAATTACGCATGGCTAGAAAATGTTTGCGATAGTCTTCACAGATTATGGTTGTTGGGTACCGTTATGTCTGACATGTATTCTTGCCAATGTGAAGTAATTCCACCATTCCCTGAAAGTACGCGTGGACAGTAGGGTTCATTTTACCATCAATTCCTCGATCAACCCATTTTCTGTATCACTGTTTGATGTTTATCTGATCGACGAAAAAAGGACAAGAAAGACAATGCCTAGACAAGATATTGAGATGCAGGTTCGGTGAATTTCAATTAGCGTGACTACATCATTAAAGGTGTTTATAACGATTTGTATAACAACATTTCACTTTGATTCTTTACACGCTGATCTTTACACTGTAATGTCAATTCACATATTTACTGACAGCCAATTCTGCCACACAAATTACAGTGGAAATTATAGTATAATGCAAAAGTAATTCAATCAAAACACTTTCATTTAGTGAAGAATGCAGAGATTCGGGAAGGAGTAGAGAAACGGAGAGGGGTGATGGAGCCACCCAGAAAGCTTGACCGGGAAGAAAAAGATTGAAAATCTGCCATATAAGCCCTTTTTGTCTGCTCGCCGGGAAATTTCACTCCCATGCAGCTAGGAAAAATCGCCTCAAAAAAACCTTCCAACCGAGAAAAAGTGCTCACCCCCCAGGGGGGCATTGTATTCAAAGGCGAATATGATGCGTGAACACGGGCTTCCGAAATGCACCCTAAAAACACGTATTTTTAACCTTAAAAAAACAAGCTAAAACATACCCTTAACAAGCAAGCAATGCATTGTTGTCGTTAATCTACCCTTTATTTTCTGCTTTGCTTTACTTCCAAGTTCGGATTACAATAGTTGGGATGATTTTGATGCCTGCTTAATGAGATACCTAAACACGTAACATTACAATTAAGGGTAAGAAAAAACATACCCTTGTTTTCCATATTTGCTGTTTTGACACCCTAAACGATGTATGCGAGTACATTGCCTGTTGGAAAAAAGACACCTTTTTACCCGTTTCTTTATCACGCATCATATCCACCTTCGAATACAAGCCTCCCACCCGGCTCAAAACCTGGATTTTCCCCCCTCCCCAGTTGTGAAGGTGCTAGAAAAGGAGACAAAATTTTTCACGGTGCATTATACTGTCGGGGAGGGGAGGTAGGACAACGACCTGCTCGATTTGGATTGGGGATTCAAAACGAGGAATCGGGGAACTGCTATGTATTTACTATGCATGGCAATCTCTGTCTCAGATACATTGCAAAAATCCTCTTAAACCTTAGTTCACTACAACTCTTAGTAATATCATGTAATTTGGAATAAATTTTCACCTCAAAATCCATCGGGGTTAGTGGATTAACCGTGGCCAAAATAGTGTGATTTCAAATAACGGTCATTAGATTTAAATATTCGTGACTAGGCTAGCTTTTAATTCAAGTCTGTGTGTATCCGTTCGATATGTGTAAGAGTGCCCTCCTTCCGTTAAGGCTTTTGAAAAGACTCGCACTTGGGTTACGCGGATGTTGATGCCGATTAGAATTCGCCGTGTACTCTTATGTTGGCATGTCCTACCCCCCTGTAAATTAAGTCTGAGGGCGTATTTGGACCGGTGGTACGAATCAAGCGGTAAGGGCCAAGAAATCGCAAATTTGAGTCATTGGTGTAACATGTAGGTTAAACCCGAAATCGTGACGAAAAAGGAGGGGTCATGATTCACGAAAGACATCTTACGTTTACGTGTTTAAAAGGTCATTTTTAATTCGTCATAAATTGAATAAATGTCATCAGTTTCAGGGAGAAGGTTAAATTTTGTGTAACTTTGTTTTGCTTTTTTTGCACATTAAATGTGTAAAATTGCAGTGTACAATTTTACTTTTTGTAACAGTTTAAAGAGCCAAAACTTTTCCAGAAAAAATGTACCTTATATACTCATTGGTAAAGTAAACCTCTCAGAACGAATGGAATCGTCGTCACGTGACTGGCCCCCAAAAACTTTTACTGAAACGACAGGATACAAAAACATCATACTATAACTGGAATGTATTAATAGATGTACTTGGTTTGAATGGTAATCAAACGTAAAATGTCGTAAAATTCTTGACTACGGCTGACTTCAGTAAATTCAATTGAAATATTCAGACTCTTCAGTATATTCATCAGAATACGAACAAAATATAGCGTCTGGTCTGGCAGCAACATTTCCAAACCTTTTTCGTTCCGTAAAAGAACGAATATTAAAAGAGTTTCAATACACGGTTGTAGTTGATTTAAAAATATACACATAACATTTCCCTAAATATTGGGAATGTTTAAATGGGTAAAGTTTTGTTGCAACCACACAAATTATCTTTTTTATGCTTTACAACGACTAACAAATCGACAATATTTCAATTTTAAAAAAACGGGAGTCCATAATTTTACGGGAAATTTTCACAGTTATGTGCATCTAACAAAAAAATTGAAAAACTCTAATTTGTGGAATCACCCTTTTGGATAGTATTCCAACATTCACAGGATGTGGCATAATGTAGAGTGATTATTGATTATTTCATATTGACACAAAGGAATCTACGGCATATCCAGCATACATTTTAGTCAAAAGTGGATAAAACTGATTCCATCAAATTAAAATGATCAATAGTCAATATATATTGTGACAACCAAACAAAATTTCTGGAGCCTCTCTGTTAGGCGCGTGTCCTCGTAGCTATTAATTTTGTCAAAAAAATTTCTATTTTGTCCACTTGAAGCTATATAAAACATATGTCAATATGTTTAATTATTTGGGACGTTATCTCGGTATGATTAAATTATTTAAACCAACATTAACACATTTTACATGTTTTTAAAGCATATGATTATTTAACGCCATAATATGATAATTAATATATATTTTAAAGGTTAATCAAGCTCAGTTACTTGTCACTACGTTTAGTATAGAATAAAATACAAATTGAGTGCCTCTGATTTCCTGTCTAGTATTTCTTTTTGGCATTGCAATCCCTACAAAATGTTAATCATAGTTACACTGTTAGACACTGTTTAAATTTTTGCTGTTTAAAAAGTTGGTTGTTCAAGTGCTGTTGTTTAAGTTTTTAAACAACGTTGTTGAAAGTTTTTAAACAACATTTGTTTAGTTTGTTGATTATAAACATGTTTCTTAAACATTTGTATAATACTTTTAAACATTTTTAAACAACTCGCAATCTTTAACCCCACTACTGCTGTTTACCCTTGTCATCGTTCAGCCTTGTTTAAAGGTCAAATTAACAACTTTTAAAGATTCTTAACTTTTCAACATTTGTGTTTAATGTTTCAAGCCCAGTTGTTGAAACAAGTTCTTACTTTTTAAACAATGTTGAGCTGATTACCAGGGTAAAACAGTGTTTGTTTTAAAATTTTCACAACTTGATTAATTTTGTTCTAACAGTGTACTTTTGATCATAATTACAATAATCATAATTTTTTAATCATTATGTTCATCATATTACGTTGTAATCATAATTACGTTAATCATAATAATGTCGTACCCATACTCAATTCCGTTAATCGTAAACAATTACATTAACCATAATCACTTGTTAAACATAATTACGTTAATCATATTCCAATTACGTTATACGATATCATATTTCGCAACATATTATGTTAATTGAAATTAACGTTAATCATAATCAATTACACTTAATTATAATCGAATTATTTAAACATAATAACGTTAATCATAATGACTTACGACCAACACAATCATGTTCATCATAAATACGTAATCATAATCAATCATTTATTATAATTAGTTTAACCATAATTATGATACCATAAATTACATACTTAGAAAAACGCTAATCATAATCAATTGGTAATTATATTACGTTATCAATAATCAATTTTGTTATACATATTATGTTACAGCATTATTACGTTACTCCATGTTTAAGTTAATCATAATCAAGTGAACGAGTACGTTAATCATATTTACGTTAATCATAATTATGTTAATCATAGTCAATTACGTTAACATAATCACACTTCCCATAATTTAGCATAATTTACACTAACCTTTTTATGCTAATCATAATCAATTACGATTATCAACTCAATTAGTTAACCATAGTATGTTACTCGTATCATTACCACGAACATACTTACGTTAACATATACCTTAACTGATTATCACCTTAATATATCAATTACTTTAATCATAATTAGGTCAAAATCATAATTCGACGTTTAATCATAATTTGATAACATAATTAACGTGAATCATATTGTTAACCATATTCAATTACGTTATGGTCATTACGTTGATCCTAATTACGTTATCCATAATCATGTTTTCCTAATTATGTTAATCATAATCATGGTAAACAAAATTACATTATCATAATCCAATTATGTTAATTATAATTCCGTTCAACATGTTAATCATAATCAATTAATGTTGAACAAACATAATTGATTACAATAACTATAATTACGTTAATTAAATTTCATAACCACAATGAATTACATTAAGCCTTAATACATTAATCATCACAATCACCTTAATCATAATCAATTACGTTTATCATAATCAATTACGTTAAAAAACCCTAATTCCGTTATTCATGTTGGAAGATGGATTACGTTAAACATAAATTTGATTGCAATAGAGCCATAATCTTAGTTATATTAACCATCATAATCACGTTCACAATCTTAATCCCGTTTTAATCATAATCACATTATCACATTAATCATAATAACATTAATCATAATCATTGTTTTTTTTTTTTTTTAATTTTTCTTTTTTTATAATTTAATTACGTTAAAAATAATTGATACAATAAACCATACGTTAATCATAATTTCAGTAACCATTTTGCATTAATCTTACTACATTAATCATAATTATTTTAATCATATCAATTACATTGAATCATATTTCATAATCATACTACATTGTCAGAATTTATGTTAATCAATCACTTACGTTAATCATAATTTCATTAACCACTGCATTAATCAGCTACATTAATCATAAATTCTGTTACTCATAATCAATTACGTTAATTATAATTTCATTAACCATATTACATTAATCATACTACAACACTAATCATAATTATGTTAATCATAATCAATTACGTTAATCATAATTTCATTAACCATATGCATTAATCATACTACATTAAATCATTATTATGTTTATCATAATCAAGTAGTTCTCATAAAATCAATGACGTTATCATAACCAAAAGTTAACCCTGAACACCTCGTCTTCCTGGGCCATTTTTTGAACAAAACTCCCGAAGGGTTGGTGTTACCACCCCGTGGCCATTTCGTTTACTTGAACCTCGCCGACTCCTGTAAATTTCCGGGAACCAAAAGAGCTTAGAGTTTCTGCCTTTCCAGTGGTAGCAAAATAAGTACCACATCTCCATTATGAAGTCACCATGACGTCATATGTTAGGAAAATAACAAAATACCGAAATATATGGTGGAAGCTGATATTTCGCAATTTTGAGCTACTCAAAACACGTTATTATAGGCACAATGCTCCACGTTAATAAAAAAAAACTAGTCATTTCCCATCAAGTAGAGTCACAATCTGCGAAATGTGATATTCTAACCTTTTTGGCGAAAATTGAACTTTCCCCTATTTTAAACACTGTGTCTGTGGAAATTGCGTTTTCTGACTCATTGATAGCTTATGACGTCATTGTGACGTAATGCTAGGCATTTTGTACTCATTTTGGTATCAATGGAAGAGGATGACCATACTATCTATTGTACCAAAATAAGCACTAGTGTTAGTCCTGGGTTGTGTTAGGCATGTTTAGTAACTTCTCCTCTCCCCCGAAAGGGAGGGGGGGTTCGCCACCTCCATCCTTTGGGATCACCTGACCCAAAAAATTACCTATAGACCCCCGGTGGATAGTTTTGTTTTTGGATAACATTGACAATTACATTAAATAATGGGCACCAAAAGGGGGTTTAAGCACGGGAAAACCTTAAAGGTGTGTGTGTGGGGGGGACCACCCATTTCGGTAGACGAGAGTTAAATCATAATCACGTTACTCTTAATCACGTTAAAAAACAACAGTTCACTTTTGAGAGAAATTCGTATCCTAAAAAATCTCCTGTTAGACTATTGGGCGTGGACCAAATAACCAACTGTATAACAATTCTGTTGTCCCCATCGGGGGCTAAGGGAAAACGAAGTGTAAATTCATAATAATATTATTACAAATCACATAACTGTCTGTTCCCGCACATAATACGGCACATTTTCTCTTAAAAATCGGCGGTGAAGGTCATTAATATCAGCATTACGTCAACAACAGGCGACCACTTGTGGGCGCACAAACTAAATCACCTCCACGTTTGGGGGAACGGTAGGTAGTTCCGGTAAAATAGAAAACGTTTTGAGATATTTTGCAGTCCTTTGGGGGACCAGTCCCCAGTTGAGGGTGGATCTTATAATAAAATTGAAGAGTATAGCTTGATCATCCTTGATATTATCACAAAATTTTGAAATTCGATTCTTTGTAGAAACTAAGGGCCTCGACTCCCGGCCCTGGTCGAAAGCGTATGAGGCTTACACACGTCTGCTCAAAATCTGGTGCCGCTGTTCCTATGCCTTTTTCTTAAAATCTAGAAGACTAGATTGTAGTATCATTCAAAATTGCAATTCTTTGAAATTTGAGTTTGTGCTCTTAGAGAAATAGATTCAAAACATTCAAAAGTATTGTCACGACGGGGTGTAAATCAGAGGGCGCGATGTTGTACTTTTACGTGTATGTCAATGGAGCGTTTATTTAGTGGTGTTGTGCCTTCTTGACAGGCAACCACATTTTGTTTATGCGGCATGCGCATTATCAATAAAGCTTGCTTAAAGATAGCGCGTTGGACTTCAATCAGCTATTAAAAAAACTCCACGCGAGTACGATCGCCACACGCTGTTCTGCAAAGTCTCTGGCGTTGTAACCCCCTGCTTCATGCTTGCTCGTGCATTGATTGCATGTAAACAATTAATACAGCAATCTATTTAAGTTCCATTTATCTTTGATTTTCTGATTTAAGCATTCACCAAAAATATACTGGAGAATGGTGTCGGTATTGGGCTATTTAATATCAAGTTCATCTGTTTAGATACCCAAATTTGTCAGCATATTTATAATATTTTAGAAAGACTGAGGCATGTAAAAAAATCATGGTATATGGTGAGCCAGTCAGTATGGGAGATGTAATCATGTGTGTTGTAGTTTGTTGAATGCCAGAGTCCATTGGGGTTCAATTGAGTCCGAGTCCAGCAGTTCTGAGTCTGCGGTGAATCCAAGTCCACGGCATGGGGCCCTGAGGTTCAAGTCCATGGGACCCGAGTTCGAGTCCACCTAGCATGAGTCAAAGTATGAGGGGAATTCGGACTCGCCAATGAGTCCGGACAAGTCCTGCTGTCCTAAACTCCCACATCGTAGTGCGTACGCGCAAATGCTGCAACGATGCGTCAAAATCGTGTAGTACAGGCTTAGAAGAAGAAACACTGAGCGGAATTGTTCCAGACAACCAGATGTCAGGTTCACAAAGGAAAGTAAAGACCGAAAACCAATACAGTGGGGCTATCTACACAGGGCACCAGATCCGCATCAAAATGTATGTGGCACTTCCAAGATCCAGATGGTTGTGAAAGTGCGTTGGACTGTCTGCACGATGCACATTTCATGCCGTTACAGGCATGGATTGTTGTGCGACATGTAAAACACAAATATATTGCGTAAAGTTGCGTGCACGTCGGTGCGTAATGGAATCGCGCGTTATTAGGCGGACACCTGTGCGATGCAATAGAACCCGCGATAGACGCATGTTCCTATCGCATCCATTGATTTCGATCTCAAGTTTGAGGGTGACGTCACTGTGCGCGTTTAGGTTTTGCACCCTAGCACCCGCCACGCGATGACCTTTCCATTGCAACACGCTCGTGAATAAATAAAATATAAAGGACGGCACCAATCGGAAATGCTAAAGCGAAGGCAAGAGTCCCAGTCATTACTGTAATGCCTGAGCCTACGGGCATCTCCCCCCTTTTTTATAATTATTAGCTCATGATCTTTCACTAAATGTGTATATAAAAAAAATGTCACATTTAGTACTGACGACTGTTGTCTTCGACTATAGCCGGTGACGCTTTTGATTGCGTCCCCGACTGACGGCCAACGTTCTAGGACCTGTTTTGCTATATCGTACCCGTTGCGCACTTTCAATTGCACTTTAGTCAGCGCTTTGGCTGTAAACAGTTTCAACTAATTCTCCTTCTCATGCCTCGTGCGGTCGTCCCACCTGGTTAAACAATATCGCCGTGAGGGCGTAGCTCTGATATATAAACAGCCCCAGGCGACGCCAGGACGCATTCAGTTAGTTTTGGTTTTTTGTTCTGGCTACACGTATTTTGTTTTATCGGGTATCTTTGTAGCGTCTGACACACTGACTTTTTATTTAGAGACAAACTCTTCAATTTCAGCGGCAGTCTCTAGTACGTTTCTTTAAGGTGGTTCAATAATTTTGGAATAACAAGTTAATTGAAAGAAGCTTTACACACCTGGATTTTATGATTTGTATTTTGTGGTTTGTCTTCTTGTTTTGTGTATTGTTTTTTGCCTTTGTTTTTCTCCCCGACTCTCGACCCACCCTCACGCTACTACCCCCCTGACCTGAACGGGTCAGGCGTTACATTGGTGCGCAGCGGTGGATCTCCTATTTCTGCTGATCATGGGCAACAACAACAATGAATTCGGCCGAATTCTGACCTCACGGGTGGTTCAAAAGCAGGATGGGGAACAGGACTGGAACATCATACTGTTTCACCCCACCATTCTCGGGAAATCCTCCAGGATGATATACTGGAAAGAAGCAAGCACCGGCTTGAATAGATTAGAAGCCTAATACCTACCCTACACAACGGAGTACACCGTGTGGCAAAAGTGTCACAGGTTTGCTAGGGGACGGATCGTGAGACCGAAAACCCGATTTTCAAATATCCCATTCGTAGCGAAGAAGATGTGCCAAGTAGAAGGGCTAAACGAATAGGTGTTATTTCTAGACGAATTAACGAGACTTACCAGTTCTAACGGATTCCCCGACAGTCGTCTTGAAAACAGACATAACTTGGCAAGTCCAGTAGTTGGAATCTCGCCTTTTAAACCAGTGATAAACCAACGCTAGTACGACGGTACGTCGTCCTGGATTGATTACCAAGTACAGTTTGAGATGATTCTGAACTCAATGGGTTCGATCATCGTGTTATGGCTATGTACCTTGCGGGTAGTTTGCCAGACCAGCGCAAGCTGTCCTTAGCGACCTAGCGAGTACCAGACACCATGATTATCACTCTTTAGTTGCAGCACTTAGTCGTAGATTCGGCACAGAAAATAGGGCTGTAACTAAACCGTACTCTTTGAAAAACAGAACGCCGACAAAGGGGAGAAATTTTGCCTGAACTTGCACAAAGCTGTACGACGTGTTGGGCAAACAAGCATACCCGATGATCACCGTACAGCCACAAATACACTAGCTCGATACCAATGTTTCTCGATGCTCTCGTGACCCAGAATTACGGCTGGGCATCTTTCAAACAGACAACCCTCAATGACGCTTTTGGCCATAGCGTTCTAATCTGAGCTTGCACAATAGCTGAAGATCATAGACGTGTTTTGTGAAACCAAGGCATGTACGAGCTGTTTTTGGAGACTGAAAGTGTTGTCAATAATGATCGGTGAAACTAGATGCGATAGCTCAGAACAACACCAAATACTTCAGTCGATTTTGTCCCTGTTAGAACAAGAATCTCGGTCAGAAAACGTCAAATGTCATGACTATGAATCTTCCAGACCAGACGAAACGGTTTTAAAAAAAAAAATGAACGGACCAGTGCGTTCCCTGCCCATACTGCCCAAGGACGGAAAGACCGTCACGTAAATTTCAGGATGAATTTCAAACTGGGGTACAGACGGTGTCGTACCGTCCCCCGAATTAGACGGCAATCTCACCTTCTCAGGCATTTTTTGTGGCGAACTGTTGCGAAAAAAGGGCACTACCCCGTGACTTGCCGGTACCCTCCTAAACATTGAAAATCAGGACGTGGTCAGCCCAGTCCGACACTTCCTACTCATCAACAATGCACAGGAAAACACTAGTGACCGAGCTCACGGGTCAGAGGTCGGTGGCCCATAGAGATGATAAAGAATCGTCGAATTTGGACCCTGGCAGTCAACTTTACAGATAGGTTTATTGTCCCCTCAAAGCGACGGACTTTATTCGAATGCCGTTGTAAACAAAAGGTTAGTTTAACTTTCTTATTGATACTGTATGTACCACTATTTTGAGTTCTAACTTTTGATCAATTTGTAATTGTGAAAAACCACGTCTTGAGAACGTGCAGTTTAATGTCAAAACTAGGGACGTTCGCCCTTTGCCATTTAAGGGGAAAGGACCAGTTCGCATAGACATGGGCGTGATGAAAGTCACTCATGAAATGCTGGTAGCTGACATAGATGTCGAAGGGCTACTTGTCTACGATTTTCCTACAGAAATATAAATGTCACTTGACCTAGATACAGGAGAATCAGTGTCAGGCGTGAACCCGAAATATAGATTCAGTGGCAGATGCTCACTCCCACCTGATTCACAACCTTTGTCCCCACGTGTCGCTGTGACGAAACTACCGTGACCCCTCCTAACTGTGAGAAGATTGTGTCAAGCAAAACTGTTACCACACCAGCAAATCTGAGATGGGTTTGATAGAGCCAAGAGGAACCTTTCTCGAAAAGCATGAAATACTGGGAAAGCTATAGTATTGGTTAAACCCACACAAGGCCTATATTACCATTGCGCCTGTTACTCCAACCTCAGAACAATAAAACTCCTACAAGAATACACGTGTGGCAATTGTACCCAAGAGGGACGGATGTGATCAAAAATCAAGACACCCTACACTTATCAACGTGCGTTTTCTGATAACACTGATCGCATTTAGACCCTACACAAGTTCAAGGAGACAGCGAGTCTGTCCCAGATCTTTACAAAGACTATTGCAACGAAGCTCCAAGACTCTTGATAAAGATCAACAAGTGAAGGTTGCGAAACTTTTGTCACAATCTGTGGACGTCTTTGCTAGGCTCGCCCGACGATCTCGCAGAACCAAACGTGTTGAACACAATTAATACTGGGGTACGCAAACCCCATAAACAGCAGCTAGGCGAAAGCCTATACATATGAGAGGTAGAAGGAGACAAGCATGTGAACGACCTGTTGAAAGCGGGGCTAATATAAGAATCTGAAGGCACATGGGCGTCGCCAACTGTTCTAACTGTAAAGAAGAACGGGGAGACGCGCTTTTGCGTCGATTTCCGTCGCTTGAACCAAAAGACGGTCAAGGACTGCTATCCTCTTCCTCACATTAATACAGTATTACACCCTTGCCGGGGCCAAGTGGTTTTTCACCCTTAATATTGCAGCGTTTATTGGCAAGTACCCAGTAGCCGAGTGTGACAAGCCCACAGACTCGTGTCATTACAGAAATGGACTTTTAGCAATGCAATGGCGTGTGCTCCATATGGCTTGTGTAAGTCACCCAGCTGGTCGACGCTGGAGAAAGTGTTATCGGGTCTCCAATGGGAAACTTGCCTTTTGTACATTGATACGACATCATCTGTCACGGGTCATCATTCGATCAAGCATAGGAGACCTTCAAGAAGTCTTTGACGCGCTGAAGAGCGCAAATTGTGCAAACTTGGTCAAAGAAGTGCCACCTCTAATCAAGAGTACGTGGCCTCCTAGGACATGGTGTTCAAGTGAGTTATTACCACTGTCCGAGCAAGATAGAGGCAGTGCAAAGCTGGCCGACACCAAAGAAGTGTCTGAACCAGATCAGGCTGGGCAGATTACACTTTCTTACTACCGGAGATTTAGCCGTGGGTACTCAGAGGATAGCGAAACCCGCTATTTACTACTCTGACAGAGAAAACAAGAAGTTTGTATGGACAGAGCCTGCGATATAGCTGTCATAAGCTAAAAAGAAGCATTGACTCAGCTCCAGTACTAACCCAACCGTTGATGTTCAAGTTTATCCTAGATTGTGACTCTGATTTCTTTGGGAGTGTCCCTCTCTGGCTGAGTGTGAGCTATAACCACCAGTATTCAATACTTCGCAAGACTTGTCACAGCCGGAGAGGCAAATATTGTGTCACACGAAGAGACTACTAGCTAATTGTCATAGTGTTTTAAACACTTTCAAAACACTTTCACCACTACCTGTATGGTCGAAAGTTTCAAATCAGGACAGATCACGAGCCTTAACGCCCCCCTGGGGCTGTAACTTCAAAAACCCCGAAGGTCAAACCGCCAGGTGGATGAGGTTCTGGGCACGTATGATTTTGAAAATGTCAATCGCACCTGGTCCCCAGCCAAAACGCTGACGGACTATAGCCGAAGGCCCGTGCGGCCTGTGTCCAATGCGGCGAAAGGGTGGAACGATTTGACGATGACAAGCACCCAATGACCATTAAACGTCATGCCAAACTTTCTTGTGAAGGTCACGAGCAAGACGAAAACGCAGACACAATTCAGTCTTCTCTGGAGACAAAACTGTAGCTTCAAAATCACCACCAAAATTAGCTGCGTTTTGTCGCTGTCAGTGACCGGGGACGCAAACTGGCAAGCACAGACGGCTCTGATGATCATTGAAATGGACGCTGGAGACCGCGCCCATAGATAACCCGTGTTGGATATCTCAGTGGACGGCCACAAAGTGCTTCGATGGCTCAAGTACAAGACCCCGACATTCACACTTTTATTACACCTGGAAAGAAAGCAATAAATAACCTGCCCTGGGGAAAGTGGCAGGATATCTCTGTCGGAAGCCCAACGCTTAAGACGTATTGGTCTCACTGGGACCAATGCGACTCGTAAATAATGTCTTGTACTCTATGGTGCCGAGTAGGGGGAAGTCACATTGAAAACTAGTTTGTACCAAACCAACTGCGTTCTATGGTGTTTGAAGGCTTGCACGCTTCTCGTTCAGTTGGGACACTTGGTGAGAAGAAAACCATCAACAGAATAGAAGAACGCTATTGGTGGCCAAAATGGCGAGAAGATGCGGCCAATTGGTGCAAAGCTTGTGACTTATGCGCTTCTAGAAAGCACCCGAGAAAAACACAGAGCACCTATGTCACTATATAACGTCGTGCACCACTAGAACGTATCCGCATTGACGTAACGGTCCTTTACCCAGAGATTACCGGGTAACAAATACATCCTCGTAATTGGCGACTATTTTACCAAATGGTCAAGGGTACTCTATCCAAACCAAGAAGCCAAACCGTTGAAACTTATTGGCAGAGGAGTTCATTTGCCGTTACGGTGTGCCAAGGCAGCTGGTCTCTGATAGGGACGGAAACCTATAACTTCCTTAGTGCCATTTTTCACTGAACTAGTGATCTCTTAGACGTGGACCACGTCCAGTACGCCATTACATCCTCAAACGGACGGGATGGTGAAAAACTTTAACACACCGTTAGAGACTATGCTTTTCCATGTTTGTGTGCCAAAAATCAGCGAGATGGGACACCACTACCCTATATACATGACTATGCGGCAATATCGAAGCGCCCACCCACAATCTACCAAATTTTCCCCTAACGAGATGATGTTAGGACGGAATGGCGAACTCACCGATTAATATTCGTCCTCGGACAACACCACCTGAGGAAGATGAAATTGCGGAGACGACGACTGCTATATCGTGAGTTGAAAAACAGACTCGCGAGTTGGTCCCCCATATCCTAGAAAGCATTTACTATCTCTAGCGAGAGACAAAATAGAAACTATGATCACATTGCGATAGCTGCCTTTATTTCAGCGGGTGATGCGTAATGGCTTCACAGCCCAAAGAAGAAGAGCCGCTTTGTCCAATTGGTCCGTCCGTGAAGGGACCGCCTTATCTGTAATAGAGAGAATCCGTGATGGGGTTTTCAGAAAAAAAAAAAAAGATACAAGAGAGTGCCGAGAAAGCGTACCAAAAATCATACCGCAAATCGCTGAAGAGTACCTCCCCACCTTCACCGGGGTCAAAATATACGTCCTGCGCCTCACACCAAGCCCGAAAACAGTGTAATCTATTACCACTAACTGCCTATGGTTGACGACACCCTCTGACCTTACTCACCTTTGAAGGAAGCTGCTGACGTTGCAGAAGAGAGTGTAGAATCACCCCAATGCCTCACAGTCATTCATTGAGGAGGATGTAATGGTCTGTGCAGATAATTGCCCATGTAGAACGAGTTGATGAAGCCCACAATATCTTTGGAAATGAAATAAGTAGGCCTACTGAGGAGACATCGAGTTCTACTCAGAATATCAGAAAGCACGCCGAAACCGAAAAGTACGGAAGATACGAGGCAACTGTAGGGCAAATCGACAAACGACCCAGACGAAACGATTTGGGTATAATAACCGTGAGAATGCTTATGGAGAGATATTGATGAGTAATGTGGGAAATAGTGATTTTCCATGTTATCCTGGATTTTGCCATCTTTTGTTTCTAACAAACTTAGGGGAAATTAATATATCATTATACGAATAATTTATAATCTCTGGATAGAATAACCCTACATTTTGTGTCTGTGAGTGCGACTTTTAAATAAAGGAAGTTTTGATTGTTGCAATTGATTGTACCACACTGGGGAAAAGGGGAAGAGCGTACGTCCCTGCTTTCATAAAGAGCCAGAGATAATAAAGTCAGGAACACCGACTGTTTTATATCTCTATTTTTCTTGTATTGTTATGTTGCCAGATTAAATTGGCCATGTTTTTTCTTTCACCAAACAACTATAAAACTCGCTTGTCGGGTTGTTTAAACCTTAAGCAAGAAGAATATATGCCTGTGTATGGTTTACAACACTGATACACGGGAACGATTGTAATTATCCTGTGTAGGCTGTGATGTATACTTGCAATATGCGACAAAAATTTTAAAGATGACCTGAAAAAAGATGGAGATAGAGGAAGGTGAAATTTGTTGCAATTGTACGATTGACACAAATGTCAATAGTTTGATAAATTAATATAATGATAATAAAAAACAAAAGAAGTCAACATCTCTATGGATAATTTGCTTAACAGTCCATACCGGCTTTAACCAGCTTGCAATTATTTCTCTATAAGCTTTATTACGATCAGTAGTGCGGTACCCACACCGCCTGCCGCTTCGCCGTCTTTTTTTGCAATAGAATGTCCGCCCTAAAAGTTTCTAGTCAGAACGGGAAAACCGGTGTCGAAATGGGAAAGAAGGCGCTGAGGGGGGGGGAAGCGAGAGAAAGGAGGGGACCCAGCCAAAGACGAGAAGAGCGGAGGAGAGGGACGGTAAGCGGAAGACAACAAGAGTGGGCAAGCGTACAAACAGAGAAGAGAAGGGACTGTAAAACTCACTCTCAGCGCATCGGGCGACGGAATGTCTTCTTGCTACAAAATTTTTTCCATTGCACCCTTCACACGTGGTTCAACTCGAGCGCTCAGCCCCCGGGGACTATGGTAAGACCATATTCGAGGGAACCAGCCAAGTTAACAGCACAGGCGCATCTTCAATGGCAGCTCTTCGCTGTTACTTCTATGTTGTTGTGTTGATGTTGCAAGCCGTTACTGAAATCGAGGGAAGCATTAGCCTGGACTAGCGCTAGTAGAATGCCTGGCTAACAAAACTGCCGTAAATCGCCTCTTTCCTTGCAGTGTGTTTATCTCATAAACTTGGTAAGTAAAACCTATATTAAATTTAGGTGTACTTGGTCCTAATTGACCAAATTTAAGTTATATTTCACCGCGAAGTTTCGCGGAATTAGAGCGGGCGACGATACATCCGTCCCCGTTTGGGAATAACACTGGAATATCTCACACCAAGTATACATACCACACGGTGCAATTCGCGCCGTCCGCAGAGGTTTGCGAGTTCTGACCATGGCGTCACACTGTAAATATAGCGACTTGCACTCTCTGCAATAAGTCCTATGACAAATACAAGAGTTTCCCAACGTCACGTACGGGATAAACATCAACCAGACAGGAAATCTGTGCTGTGGGGTCTGCGACTTCAGTGCGATCGCCACCACGATCTGAAAAGACATTTGTGGATATGCAAGGCGAGAATCCGGCAAGGCCTACCCGCCGCCTGTCAGGCCCCCATCCGTGCTATCTATCCCTAAGCGCAAGATGAACCCCACCCATCTCCCTGTTACTGTGAGACGGTCATGGCGGGCCTAACCCAGTTGAAGCTGATGTCCTACACGAGACCCGCTTCTGTGCCTGTGGATAACACCAGCACCACCATTCTATCAGCACCTACCACCGGGCCTACCAAATCGTACCACTACCAGTCCTGAACACACCCCTCCAGCCGACCACGACCCCACTACGACTGTGGGACCACTACGGTACTAACAGCAGAGACAGCAGACCCCGAGACAGCCATGACAGCCGATTTACCCACAGCCGGAGCCGAGCAAATACTTGAAACGGTAACTTAAGACGATCTGGATATTTGTTTGCGCTAACCAGAGTGATGCATCCGCTGTGCTCCGTCTTCGACTTTAGCCGTCACTTTTACCGTCAGATGCTGAGGACCCGACCATCTTCTTATCCCCACCCCCACGCAAACCCCAGCCGACGACCCTATCACACATTTTTCACCAACGCTGGTGAGGAAGAAACAAGAACAACGGAGATGGGTGTGACCTGCCAACAGACCCATGCGACTGGCGAGACCCTTAGGCGAGATCGACGCAGGCAATAGACTTTGAAAACTTAGGACGGCTTGTCACGTAAGATTATTGACAAAGGCACCTTCCCCCTATGGGCCAACACCCCGTAATTCCTGCGAGAGAGAGTTCATCAACCCCCCTGCTTTCTGAGTATTTCAAGACCTTGGATTGAATTTGTTACTTTAGCTTTCCGGACTTGTCATCTGACATTTGCGTCCATCTGTTCTTCGTTCGACGCCAAGAGATAGCTCTTTCCAGATAATTACCTTTTTGTGACCTTTAACCGTCCCGCCGATATTGCTGCTTATCTATCTATCTTTTATATGTGGTCATAATCCGTCGTAAAATGTGTAATCATTGTGAGGTATAGGTGTAACTTGCAAGTTTGGAACCCCTCGTCTCGTGTTTTGTTTTACGTGCCCCCTCTTTAATGTTTTTGTTGCAGTCTAACTTGGTTTCAAATAAAAAAAACAAAAATAAAACAAAATAACCACTTATTTTTCGGCTGTTTCTTAACTCTTCAACAACTAGAGCAAGGTAACATCTAACAGAATGTTTAGGCGCCGCTTACAGACGTAACCAACATTTTTAGGCCATACATTTGATTTTAGAGTAGAGTAAGATTAACAGTTTATTAGTTAAAAAAAAAAAATTGTAGGCAAACGGAAATTTAGGAAAAAAAAAAGTAAATTATATTCTGGCCACATTTTTTTTATATAATTTTTTCGACTATAGTGACGGTAACTTTTGTACTTCGTGATTCTTGTCTAATTTCGTTTGAATTGCATTGATTGATGATTTTTGCCAAACGGTTGTATTCGTATTCCGGCACCTTAATTTTGATTGAGTAATTTCCGTGATTACATTGTTTGATGGGCGACGACACTGAAGTTTTCAGTAACATTTGCTTCCGTCACCTACCCCAATTAAAAAGTGCTCAAAAAAATTTCTAGGCCTTTCCAATTTAAAATGTGATCCGATTTGAGACAATCGTTTTTAGTATTTATGGGCGTGGAGAGTGTAACGCCTGAGCCTACGGGCCTCCCCGCCCCTTTCTTTTAATAATTAAGCCTCATGGTCCTTTCACTAATGTGTATTAACTAACAATGTCACCTTTTTATGTATGTATTGACGACTGTTGTCTTCCACTAGAGCCGGTGACGCTTTTGATTGCGTCCCCCCGACTGACGCCAAATTCTATGACCTGTTTTGCTATAATCGTACCCTTTGCGCTCTTTAACTAGCAAATTAGTCAGCCGCTTTGGCTGTCGTCAACTTAATTAGTCCTAAAGATTTGCGCGATTTATTGGTGTATCGCCCTAATTGATTGTTCCCTCGTGCTTCACCTTCCCCCCCCGTCCCCTTCTCGTGTGGTACGCTATAAGCGACGGAGAAGCGACGGACTCGGATCATGAAGCTGCGGACGCATCGCGTCCTATGCCTCCTCTGCCTCGTCCCCTGTTAAACATCGCCGTGAGGGCGTAGCTCTGATATATAAACAGCCCCAGGCGACGCAGGACGGATTCATTAGTTTGGTTTTATTGGGGGGGTTCTGGCGACCCATGTTTTGGTTTATCGGGTATCTTTGTAGCGTCTGACACCGATCTTTTTATTTAGAGACAGGCTCTTCATTTCAGCGCGTCTCTGACTTAGTCGTCAATAATTTGGAATAAACAAGTTATATTACCTGAGTTTACACCTGGATTTATGAGTTTGTATATTTTGTGTTTTTCTTCCTGTTTGTTGGTAAGTGTTTGTTGCTTTGTTTTCCCGACTCTCGGACCACCCTCACACCCTACCCCCCGACCTGAACGTGTTAGGCGTACCGTAATTTAAGCCACACCTAAGTGATTAGCTCGAAATTGCCCTGTATGGAATAACAAGATGTTCGTATTGCTCGCTCAAACAAAATTCAACAACAGAAATCCAAGCATGCTTCTCTAAAGGGCCAATTTTTTTTTAAAAAAAAGGACATAGACAATTTCAACCTACATCTTTTTTTATTCTATTATTTGTTTTAGCGAATAAAAGGATGATTTTGGAACCGGTACTCTCTTAAACAATTGAACCCAAGGCGATGGTGTCGCCGGTTCAATCGTCATAAACGAATTAACTGTTCCCAAAATCATACCTTTATTCTCATTCAACAGCTTTATCATTTAAGGTCAACTTTAATAATCAATTTCGCGATACTGGACGGCTTAAATACAACCAGAAAGGACCTGGCATCACCCAGTGAAACCCACAATAACAGACAACCCGCTGAATGCAACGATCCATACGCAAGAGACGCAATGTTGCAGGCCTCGCACAGAAGTAGCCAAACGCGGTAGGAACGCCACACATTCAACCCAAAAATAACTTCATACGCAGCCCGTATTACCTGGGTTCAATTAACTAATTGCAAACGGGCATCAGCCAATAATGGCTTACATTTTTTACGCTGTTAGAATGTCCAATAATACACCTTTTGGAGGTGTTCTACAAACCAATCAATTGCAATTTAGTTACAAATATTGACATGCTATGAGGGCATGGTTTGAAACTATAGGCCCAAGGTGGTCTCGAAACAATACGATGGCCTCCTAGGCGTAAGCCGATGGGCATAGTATGGTTTTCGAGATCGACGAGGCCTATAGTTTCAACCATGCCCGAATAAAAGCATGTCATATTTGTTTTAATATACCGAATATATAGATTTTGTCATAACAAGGCCTATATCATGTTGCTCAATGATCTGTAGGCCATGTTGTCAGGCGTGCCTGCATGGTTTAACAATTTTGTTGTACTTAGGTCCAAACTTGTCAAGAATTAGCAATCAACCTTTCATGTGTTGAGGAAGTGATGTTGGGGTCCAAACGGATCGCCGTAATCGAGCTTCTTGCATTTTTTGTCGGTCAAGATGTCGGTACAATTTTCCTTGCATCTCCGAATGCCGAATTCAGCAACTTTTACAATCACCGCTTCAAGCATTTCCCTAACCACGATGGAAAAACAACACCAACATAACTACTAAATGTGATATTCCAACTTATATTCTGTTACAATCACACCTATAACACAATGTTTGTCTCTTGATTTATGCAGAAATCTTTGGATCTATGTGCTTATCAACGGTCGAACATCGTTTGCCAGCGACCCGCCAAACCTGAGTGCCGATGCTATGGGCGCAGCCATTTTATAATAAAATTTTCCAAAAGCACCACGCGGCGACGCCGTGCGATGGCGCTATTAAAGACGCTGTCAAACCACATCAGAGGGGATAGGTTTCACAGCGAGCAGTACCAACAACCTCAAACATGATAGGCCTACTGATGCTTGCGATTCAGCCAATTCCTTGCTCTTGTTGTATCCCCGGTTTTTGTATCAGACTTTACACAACAGCACAGACTCCCCACTTACGAGTAAACAAAATAGATGGTCTGCTTATATTCATCTCTTACAAACAGCTTCAATATTCACTCATAATATACGGAGGGATATATAGTCCGTACAGCATCGCTATTTGGGAGGAGGTTGTCCAGGGTAGAGGTCATATGAATGAGAATGGGCCCCGCTCTCCCAGGGGTAATTTTTCATTTTTGGTGCATTCTTGAGCTAGTTTTTGAATTTATGCCTCCCACTTTAACCAATCAGATGACAGGGATCTATTATAGGTATATAAAGGAATTTATATCCTCAGAAAATCTCATGTCCCTTAAATTGTTTTTTTAAGAAAATACCAACAAAA
>JAMKCH010030829.1:0-16010 GCA_023653785.1 Ophioderma brevispina | reverse complement strand
TGTTCTACATCCAAAACGAAGGAGTATAGAACGGAGTAATATGGTAAGAGGGGTGATAGAGTTACGTCTCCTTGCAATAAAAGGATACTCGTTTACTTGTCAATCCTTGCTATTTTTAATACAGTAATGGGTCAAGGATGACAGTGACGATGGTCAAGAGCTTGTGATTTTGATAAGTACTTTTCTTTGAGTTAACCCAATTTGTCAGAAAACATTTGAAAATTAAAAAAGAAATACTTGAGATACAAAAATGCTGGGATAACAATAATCTCACACTACATCCACTCCAATCAAATTTGCTTATCCCAGATATTGTTAAAAAGTTGCAAAAAGAACCTTTAGTTGCTATGCATGGTGTGATGTTGTCCATTTGCATTCAAGGGTCAATCAAACAAAAACCCCACATTTTAGGTACATGTGGACATATGGCAACTAAACTTCACAAATGCCATCACAAGGCATCCTCTAAACAGAGTGACAAAATATCATTCCAGTACATATCAAATCAACACTTAATTTGAATATGATTCTTCTGGAGATGAGAGTCAATATTCACTTATGACATTAAGTGTGCATACAGTAACCCATGCTCAAGAGACAAGACAAAGAAAAAGACCGGGATGACAGGACTTTTCTTAAGTCTACACCCTCAATCTCGTGCAAAATCCATCTTGCTTTGCCCGTCCTTTCTCTTTCTGGTAGGAAAAACATCATTTCCATTGATTCTGTGGTTATTTTGCTCAAATACAAAGTGCTTTGTAAATATATAGATTACTTCATGTTCAACTTCAACTGTCAGAACTCTTACATTTGAAACCTAAGTTGCCTACTGCAACTAACAGTTACTACATCAAAAGAAATTTGCAAAGTTGGAGACTGGTGTATGTATGTATGCACTATACAAAATTTAAACAACTTATGCTTACTTTTTAGTGGAAGTTTAGCTTTTTGAAAATAAACCTCTTCATCAACATTAGTAATGATCATTTGTCATAAATTCAAAATTTTTCTAAATTAATTTGTCATTGAAAAACGATGGTCGATGACGACGACACTGGTTATGACAATGACAATGACGACAATTACAATGACAATGGAAATGGCACAACATCATTTTTGTCAAATTAATTCTGAGTATGAACAAACATGGATTATTTGATCTTGAGCTTTCCCCCTGTTAGTTATATGTAAACTCATGCACTTAGCTATTTTGGAGACTTTGTTGTTTGACTCACAGGATTGTAAGAAAATGACAGCTTAGAAATGGTATAGTTCTGGATATGCACTGAATAACCTCTCAGTTGATTTCAAATCTGACATGAGTTCAAATCTGACATGAGTTCAAATCTGACATGAGTTCAAATCTGACATGAGTTCAAGAAAGGCATGGCTTCAATAATAATTTGAAATAATAACAACTAACATCATTGGCTCTTGAAATGAATTTCATTGACATTCATAGAGGGATCTATCTGTTGTGTAGCTTACTTGTGAATTTAAAATTAAAACAATTTTTATATCCCTGACAACATTCATATGGTACACCAATGAAGAGTAGCACTGATCACTTTTGCAAATTGTTTGTCGTATTTTCCTGTGATCAGATTCCCCATTACAACTCTCAACAGCAAACAGCACAAAAAAGCCTTATGCACAACCGGCTAACCAAAACTTGCAATCACTGCTAAATGCTATCGGCATGGACAAACACAAATAAAGTATGCGCTTTAAGACGCCACGTCTTCAATTTCACTGCACTGACCATTTTGCTAACTGCAGAATGGCCCGATGTGTGAACTTTGCAAGTTTGGACACGCCAAACTTAATATTGATGCAATCTCCCTGGCGCAGTATTAATACACATAATATGTAGCATTCATTGGGATTTTATAGCTTTGACTCAAACAGTCATTGATTAGATATCAATTGAACGTCGTATTTACCAGGTAGCAGCCACCCTTTTAACAACGATAAATGGTGATCCTATGGCGCAAGCACTTTTCCGTGGAATAAAACCCACTCAGAAATTGACAAATGTTCACACAAGACGGACACATAATCCCCCTAAATGGAAGGCGTCGATAAAGCACATTGGTGGATTTTATAGGCCATTTTTCCCCCTACCTTCTCGGCAGCAGAAAGTTTTTCAGGAAATGCCCGCCTGAGCATGCTGTCAAGGCGGATTAGCCGTGAGACATTATCGCTGGAAGGGAATCATAGCTGCTGGCCCGCTAATGGCATCGCGATGCGATTGGCTCACTCAACGGTTTTAATGTAGATGTGGTGAGAGGAGAATGTCGGAAACGCAGCAAAGGTGCGGAACCAAGAGGGTACTGATTTCTTTCTGGTTAGTCTGTCTAAGGCTTCTATTCTGAGAATCCCATGAAGACGACAAAGTCAGTCACCATTTCGCACCATGATTTTCTTTTAGGTTACATCCTAAATTCTGACCTATATTTTAAAAAGTCTATCACATGCTCTATTACAGCCCTGAAAAGGTAACATTCATTCTTCTGCACTAAGTAAATTTGCATCATCGGGTTACACACTTAAACAGTTGTTCTAAGAAAAGATGGAAGGGAGGAGATAGAAAATGATGCGGAAAGAAGGCATGAATTAACAGCCATGGAAATCATTCAGCTTCAGAGTAGCAGGAGGTGTGGTATTCACAATAATACGGCGTGCCAGTAATTGTTCCAATTTAGAGTAATAAAATGTCATTATATTGCATGAGCTTGGTAGGAAGTAACTAACTGCATTGAGTGAAACTTAAACTCCCCAACCACCTCCCCTCCAGCAAAATGACCAATACGTAACTGCCCAAATATAGTGGATAATTTAAAGCAGGGGCATGTTTCTATTTAAACCCTTGGATGAAAAAAATAACAAAGATACCTGTATACACACATGCAACAAATGGCACACACAGAAAAGCAACAAAAGGGGGGGCTGGGTCACTGTAATGGCTATATAATAGCTAGTAGCCAAATTGTTGACAACTTGTTTGACCCAAGCCCAGATAATGAGTTTAGATGTGCAAACGTGCATATGCACCCCAAGAAAGCAATTACTGGGAAAGGTG
This sequence comes from Ophioderma brevispina, assembly GCA_023653785.1. Classification (NCBI taxonomy): domain Eukaryota; kingdom Metazoa; phylum Echinodermata; class Ophiuroidea; order Amphilepidida; family Ophiodermatidae; genus Ophioderma; species Ophioderma brevispina. The sequence continues at coordinate 12,928 of JAMKCH010030829.1, read as the reverse complement.
TTCCACCAAATTCTGGTTCAATGGATTACGGAAGCTCACTCATTACCCATTGGTCTTTGCCAAATGTAAAAGTTTGATGTAGTATTGTGTGTGTGTGTGTGTGTGAATGTGTGTGGTGTGTGTAGGGTGTGTGTGTGTGAGTGTGTGTGTGTGTAGGACGAGGGTGTTACTCAACAAAATGATCGTATGGGAACGTGCTGCCAATATGCGTTTCATTTTCAGCTTTTTGGGTATATGAATGACCCTTTTTATGACAATTTTGGGTACAAGAAATGGGTTACTTTTTAAAAGTTCTCAAAAATTTGCTGGAAAATTGACTAAATTTCCTTCAAATCCAGAGGCCAGCTGGTTCCCAAAATTTTACTTTTTTTTTTTTTTTTTTTTTTTTAAAAATTATTAAAATTTCTGTTAAAGTTTGGCCAATATTTGAACCTACATTTTCAACATGACTGTTAAGGATTTGCAAAAACCTTGGTAAAAAAAAATCTGTATTAAAATATCTACTGAGCAAATCCAAGGTTTTGATTTGGCTAAGAGATAGACATTTTAATGCATGCTAACTTCTGTGTCTAGTGGAAGCTGTTCTAACTGTGATACATGCTGTTAAATAACAGTAAGCTAATTTGGGTGCTATTTTAGTTGGTTTAAGCATGAGTGATCATTTTGATAATAAACTTCACAGGAAAGGTTATTGCATACTCAAATGTAAACGATGTACAATAGGTTATAGTATTCAAAATCATCGTATTATTGTAAAAGCACTGTAGTGTAGGGTCCACAAAAGTTTAATGCTCCAGTCGTAAATGGTATTCAGTTCTAAGGCAAGGAGAAGGTAGTGGTAAATATAGACTGCAGCTATATTATAGGAGTAATCAAAATTATGTGTTTTTAACTACAGTCTATCAACATTCCAAGTGTAAATATGGACATTCTACAGAAAAACTTGAACAGTTTAACCACAAACATGTGCCAACTGCAAAAAAGGGCACTGACCTCTAGCAATGGCAACATGACCTTTCATCTTACATGTATATGATGTTCCGGACAACCTCATAACAGTCATTTTACCCTTGTACAGTATGTGCATAAGGTAGCTTTGTGAAACATTTACATGCAAAACAAATTTTGAAGCAAAATTAAATGACATTAAATGGTGCCATTTCATGATCCAGACCTTCACTTTTGGGTTAGGGTTCAATAATTATATAGGTTGAAAATAGGAGAAGGTTTTGTGGCTAAGTGTGACATCAGGGCCAGTACTTTTTTGTTATATCTGTTCATTACACTAGCATTCTACTGAAGATAGCAAAAATTACCTTGACCAAGCGTGTGAAGGCTTATTGTGTTACACACAAATCTGCAAAGGTAAGGAAAAAAAATATTTACGGCCAAGTGTGATATCAAGGCCGGTAGTGTTCTATTCAGTTACAGATCATCTTACTGAAGACCAGCAAAAAATACCTTCCCAAAAGTGTGGAGGCCTTTGTCTTATATGCATGCATCAAACTATTATCTACTATAGGTAAGATAAAGAAGTTTGCATTCAAGGCCAACATCAAGGCTGTAAATGTTATATATTCATCACATACTATATACTTGAGATAGCATTAGTCCTCTGACCAAGTGTGCGAAGGCCTGTTTTGTTATATCAGGGAAATCTAAGATATGTAAGAAATAAAACGGTTGTGGTCACTTGTAACCTGAAGGCCTGTCGCCATTTATAACTAGTGCATGTATTGATTATACTAGTGCAGTCCCCTACCCCCATGTGTGAACCTTTGATTGGGTGTGTGAAGCTTAGACCTCAGCATGTTTAAGTGCTCAGGTCCGAGTCATTTTGGCCAAATTTGGTTATTCTAGTGGTAGTTTCCAAGCACAAATAGACCTCTAGATGACATTTAACAGCTGGGTCACTTGAAAAACCCGATAATGACCTTAAGACCGTCGTTTCCCACCCACGGGCCCACAATAATCAGCTCCATTGGGTCAAGTGAACAAGAACACGTAAACACTTATTTCAATACAATTTACAAATGAAAGAGGCAGCTATACTCTCATTACTGAATGTTGACGTCATATTTGTGATACAGCTTGGGGGATCTTGGAAATTCTGCCAACCATTGGGTTCATGACGTTCGAGAGACTTTTGAGACCTCAGATGGTAAACATTATATGCGCAATGATAATGGGAAAATCCGGTATGGTCTGCTATCGGAAGCTGAAAACATAATTTAAATAAGACTTTCACGTTGCGAGTGTTGTGTGGTTTTTTATGTTAGTAACGTTGCGCCTGCATTGATTCAATCCCGGAAATTGAGGACTGAAAAAGTACTCCTAAATAATCGTAGATTATGCACGATATAGTGTGACTAGTGAGATGTACTATCTGTGTCGGTATTACTTAGATCATCCCTGAACCCATAGTGTCATAATGCAAGGGACAGTTAATTAAATAAGGTGGACAATGCAAAATATGCATGCTGTTTTCAGGCAGTGGAACCAAGTTTTAACTGGAAAAATTTCAATGGGAGTATTGATTGCTGTCATAATTATATGCGCCGAACCGTGTTGGGGCGCGGTCAAGCATTGGTTGCATGACACGTTACATGTACACACATATTTACTGTATTCGGTTGTGTTAGGTTGTGTGTATACTTAGGTCAGTTCACCCGAATGTACTACACATGCGCGGATGACATTCGGTGATTAAACGTCGGTGACTTGTCAATAGAATCTACTATACAGGCTTCAATAGAGAGGTTTGTTTTGTGTGAAGGCCGTAGCAATATATAGTTGCCGTTGTGTTATATAGGCAGGTCCCCTCCCCCATGGACCTTTGACTGTGTGTGAGCTTAGACCTCAGCATTGTTAAGTGCTCAGGTCAAGAGTCTTTTGGTCAACATTTGGTTATTCTAGGGTATTTCCAAGCAAAATTGACCTCTAGATGACCTTTGACCAGCGGGTCACTTTGAAAACCCGATAATGACCTTAAGACGTCGTTCCCCACCCACAGGCCAATATCAGCTCCATACGGAAAGCACAACGAAGCGCAAGCGGACAGACAGATACATCTTTTTTTTAGTAATATAGTTATTTATCAAACTATCTACTGAAGATGCAAAATGTGCTGTTGTGAAGGCCGTTTTGGTATAACACGAAACATGGCCACAAGAGATGTTTTTCCAATGCACGAGAAACTTGAAATATGAAGACATTCAACACCCTAAAATTCATAAAAACATTATTAAGTAGACATTTTTACAACAAAAAACCCTGAAGGTCATGAAATTCCCATGCAGTAATGCGTTAATAAAAGAGAACAACACAACACCCCCATTAAATGAATCAATCCAACGTCGCCATAATATTCTAAGCACCATAGCAATGCGTGATTGTTTGTCCATCATATGTCTTCTCTCACACAAAAAACATTATGAATACACAAAACATGCACAGGTACAAAGGTGCATGGTTTTATCCTCGTGATAAAAGGATGATAAAAAGACCTGGATAAAACAATAATGACTTCTTTTAGTAACATTTTTTTATTGCTACATTAAACTCAAAGCTAGGAAAAATAACAGACAGGATAAGAAGTCCAAAGAGATTTTTCCAAGTAATAAGATATTTTATTCAAACTTTTCAAGTTGAAACCTGCTCAATAATATTGGGGCAAATTGGGAAAAGGGGTAATTTGAGGTGGAGTTGTGCAAAAGTTTTAGTTTTCATCCAAGGGTATAGCTTGCTAATTGAGTGCCGGTTGTATAATCTTAAATTTATTAAACTTAATACCCAACTCAATTCTCCCTTGTCCCTTCCCTACCCCCCTACCCTCCCCCTTTTCCCCTCAGCCTTCGCTTTTTTCTTCTCCTCTAGTTGGCACTTATGGACAAAACTGAGTTTTATTTTCAAATTTATGTGGTCTTAATATTTCATTTCCACTGATGTAAAGTGCCGGTCGGCAACCTCCCGAATTACCTTCTGTGCTGGTCCGGTGGGAGCAAGTGCCGTCATGGCCGACCGCCGCAGCTATACTCTCTGGTTTTCATAACCAGTTGAACCAGATCAGATTGAAAAAATTGGATAGGAAGTATGAAAATCAAACCTTTAGAATATGTGCATGAAAAATTGGAATTTTTTTTTGGTAATTTTAAAATTATAGCCCAACTTCAGATGATTTTTACACGATGGTATGGATAGGTCAAAGCATATCAAATGTACTGGCATAGTCAAATGATGACCACTAAAAAGTTCACAGTATGATTTTAGGGCAATTTTTGCTATAGGCTATCCTACAGAACAAAAATTATGCAATATATGGATTTCACTGAAAATTTTTCAATTTTTTTTAACAAAAAAAAAACATTGTTTTGGTTGTTATTTTAAATAAAGTATTACAATATGAACATCTTGATGGCTCATGCATTAGTATAGCACTAATGGCACACCTTATTAAAGGGGCATTCGTGATCCAAAACCTCTTTGTCCCCCGACTTACCGCAAAAAGGTTAGATTTTTATATCATATGACACCGGTTAACATTAGTAATCCAGGTGTACTTAATCTTTACGTGAAAATTTGGTTGCATCTGTTAGAAATTCGGCAATTTGATTTTCTGTCCATAAACGGACAGAATTACAACCCACAGTGGCCTATGGACCCATGGGAAACAAGCAATGCTCATAAAACAAAACCGCAAGATCGCGATCGGGACGCAAATTTTGTGAATAAGCTTTTCTCAAGGATATCTAGTGAAACAATTAACAAACGGAAGGTGCTGAAATCACGGAAATGCACCTTTAAAACCTCTACTATGGAAAACAGGTAAAAATACTCCAAACTAAATGTATAAGGGCCTGCAAGGTAATGCATGAATGGAACTACTTTCGACCAAAGATCGCAAAGAAAAAATATTGTAAGAGTTACGAACACATTTTGACCGATTTGATTTTGATGCTTACTGACAACTTCAAAAGTTATTCTGGTCCTACCATTTGGGAATACAGTCGTCTCCCAGAAGAAGATATACAATTCACACCCGATGGAACAGGAATAAATAGGAAATTGACACCACCTTTGTGCATTTCTAAAAATCGTCAAAACCATCACAATAAAGCACGGAAACATGAAAGTTAGTTGACAAAAATGTAATTGGAATGTGCCAATAATTATTTCTAATCCAAAAGCTAAATTCCCAGAAGATACAACACAAAAATATTATACCCAAGAGTAATCAGAATCTTTGCATCCATAAAAATATTCACCTAGAATACGACAACATCCAACCCAAAGGTAATGACATTCTTTCATGTGCAACCAGAAATGTGTAATTCTACAGGGGGAAATGAAATTGATTTAGGCACAAAAAATGAATTCTCCAAGGGATAAAATGAGGACCCAACTTACCAATTTCTATTTTAAAATGGTCCCATAATATCTGGGGGGGGGGGGAAAAAAAAAAGTCAATTTGTTGCATAAATATTGTTCATTTCCCTAAAATTGGATTTCATTGGGGGAAGGGGGATGCAAATTATGCATCTCAAATAAGAACAATTGCAAAGGTCAAAGTAAACCATGCTTCTTACATTGTGCTACTGTAACTAAAACTAGCTTACAAGGTTGACACTGGGGATTTCAGGAAAAAAGGCATATAAAAGTATATTTTTTTACTAAAAAACTAAAGCATTCACAGAATGCAAAGACCTTTGTTAGGATGTATCGCAGTTTGTGATACATGGGTAAATGTTTAAACTACCAAAGCAATCCCGATTATGCCAAACACTAAAAAATATTAAAATAACCACAATATATATAACATTTAGGACAAGGACTGAATAATTTCTAAGCCACATTGGTGATGCGATCTGGGAAAAACCGCCACATGGTGGGAAAGTGAATTTTTGAGTTTTTAATATAACTGCAGAGTTGAAATAGTAAGTTTCAATAAGTTTACTTCTTTCTTTTTTGGATACACACATCAAAAGTTACGCCTTTATAACAAGCTGACAAAAAAAATAAAGACAATTAGAACAGATTTTAGGCTATTTTCTTTAGTTTTGTCAAAAAACTGGCTGGCGACATGTGGCGGGTTTTCCAGATCACATCAATTTGTCTACCTTCAAAGCATACCAAGACATTTAACCCTTCACTGATAATAATATTAATGTATTTAGATCAACATAAAAATAACATCAAAAGTACCAAAGCAGATCACTTGATAAGGTTTTAAAATCTATGAAGGAACGCCACAGGTTTCACCACTGAAATGCTTAATACACATCGATAACATATGAGATCATGCTGCAGTCCTTCATTTTTCTCAAAAAAGCAAAATTAATGTTATGGATTTTATACTAATTCTGTAAAAGAACTTGATCTTTTGTGAGGCCTCACACAGTGCAAGAGTGATAAAAAATGGAATTTATTTAGTTAATGCATGCTTATCATCGCATGCAAACTAAACCTCAAACAGTCACCATATGGTTGTAACATAACTGGTGATGCTTAAAAACATTTTGCTAAATACCCTCAACATTCCTTTTAATTACATCTATTCAGCAGAAAATTCAGACTGATGCGTTATCTCATTTAAAATATTATCACACAGGCGTAGAATGTAAGCAACTTTACCACATATCTGATTGACCTTCTGGCATGCTGATCAAATGCACCCAAATATGACTACCAAAATTACCCAACCCTTAGAAGTTGAATAAGCCAAAGGCCAAAGGACATCGAAGGATAATGGGAAAAAGGAGGCCCTCTATAATAATAATAGTTATTATTTCACCATCAAGTTTGAGTTGGTGTTTTACAAACTACTTTAACATGTTACTCAATGTGTTTTTTATCCCAAAAAATTAGAATTGTTATCAAGAAAATTAAATGAGAAAAGTCTGAGAAACTTCAGGGGCATGCTCTCTGGAAATAGCAAAGCTTAGAGTAATTCTCAACATTTCCAATGACCATTTATTACTTTAAATTGAAGAAACAGGAAGATGTTGCATGGCTACCCTTTTTATGGCGCTTGTAAGGACGTCTATAATGCATTTTGTCATTAAAAAGCTACAAAAGGGGCTACACGAGGCAGCCCTTACTAACAAAAACAAATTACCAGTGAGCTATGCTACTGAGATTTGATTATAAACGGTTTCACACAAGCAGACTCTGGAATAATACACAATGGCCCGCTTAAAGCATGGGCCCATGACCGCGCTATTTAATCATGAGGCAGCTAGCTAGCGCTATGAGCCTAATTTAAAATCACAAATTCCATGGCACAGTTCAATAGCTTTCATTCACCATTGTATTGAACAAACTACATCACCTTGGTATTTAGTAGATTTATGGATACCCAGGATATGCATGGTCAGCTGTTGTTAAAATTGTGCCTCCAAGGTTTCTCTAAACTGAGCCCTTGATAGATTAGCATGCCTTACCAATAGTGAGATGGTGTGGCATGTATGTAATAGGTTGTTGTTGTTTATGGCAATTCCATTTAGTGTCAGGCCCCCCAGAAAAAAAAATGCAAGAATGAGGTCTTCCCCCCCAAGAACCAGAATGCCACTCATATATATGTTGCTAAAATAATATAACGCATCGATCGTTGCAAAGCGGCATCGTGGTTCTTGGGGGAGGAAAGGTTCATATTTTGAAATTTCAATTACCCATTTGAAGCTATGTATTATTAATTTTACATAAAAACGGTCTTTTAGGGCATTTATGTAAAGTGGGCTTTTTTGAAAACCGGCAAAAGGAAAACTTTTTGTGGGACATGTACTTTAAAATGCGGAAGGTTCCAGTTCATCTGCTCTCATGAAAAACTACAGAGGGCCGTCCTCATTCCTTATCCGGCGATGTCCTGCATTCAAAAGTGCATGAATCACAAAATTCTTAATTTGATTACCTTTTTTACTTTGCAGGCATCACCTACTTCAATTTTGGCCATCATAGATCTGCCTAAACAGACCTCTTGAATTACACACCAGGTGATATTTAGCTGTGTTTTTAAAGGCACAGGGCATAGTCAATTACGTAAAATTTGTTTGTGTTTTGAAGAGCAGTTGATTTGCCTACAGCTAGCATTGATAGAGAGGCTTGGTCATTCCACTTAACACTACAAAGCTATATTGCCACTTCTGAGTTCCACATCATGATATAGAAATTCTTAAGTTTGAGAGCTTGAAACTAAAATTCAAATTAAGGAAATCAAAATAATTCCGCCAAAATCATTGAGTGGGGAGAAATGTCTCTATTTTGTGGGTTTTCATGGACTATCAGGGAATTTTGATCTATGTAATCAAAAAAGATCGGACCTTCTTACTCTTGAAATTAGGGCAAACTTATCTTCTGCCAAACTCAACATAGACCTATAAGCGGGAGCTCTACACACAACCACACAAGTTTCATAACACTAAATCTTCAGTTCATATCACAAGAGTTCAATTGTAAGAAATTGATCATATGGCCTTGAAAATAATCTCTGCAAACTCACGTAGACCTCTAGAGGATCAGACCCATCAGTTTTACAATCCTAGCACCTATGGTTTTTGAGATATCCTGCACAAGAAATTCCAAACAGACACATACACAGCACAGACACGCACATGATAATGACAATACTCCTGTCATTTTGTAATGAACCATGCTTGCCTAAGAACAAAATTTGAGTGGGATCTCAATTGACATTGTGAAATCATTCATTGTATGATAACAAAAAGTCGGATCATTTATCTTTACAATATGTTACATTGAGATTTTTTTCATGTCTCACAAATGTGTTTTATTTTCTCACAAATGTGCTCCATTTTCTCACATCAAGACAACATACATCTGATTCATAGAATGGATCTTAGTTGACTATCTTTAATTCAAACCACACAAAATGACATTTTGAATCTCACATGGCATTTAGCACTGCAGTAACACCTCTACTTATCCTGGTTTAATTTAATCCTACTGCAAGATTTAAGCATGTCATTTTTGCAAAGTTGATTCAAGTATAACGTTTAAAATTTGCATTCCAAAGTCAATGTTAAAATGGATTGATGTTTTGATGCAATCTGCTCTGCACACAGTATTTGAGTCCAATACACTACTGCATGTAGCTTACCAAGATTTGACATGAAACACTTAAAGGTGCTTGTTTCTTTTTTGGGAATCACCTGACTTTCCAAGTAGTTCAATTTTGATATCAAATGAAAGGCCATATTTTCTCATGTTGTCCCCGACATGTTAGCCTCTAAATCATTCTTTCCCAAGATAAAGATAGTAAATTTAAACGCTGTTTTGACTATAAATATTACGAGTTAATAGGTCATTGCAATATGCATTATCACTTCTACCATCAAAACCACAGTTTGTTTTATTACAGAACCCTGATGGTGAGATACGTACAGCCCAGAAGCTTTTGGTTGACGAACGAAATACCAATAGCTGAATACGGGAAATTCAGATGAAAATATCCTTTTGAAATTGAAATCCTCCGAGACCCGTGTTCTTGTTCCCCAGGAGAGGTGTAAAGTTTCTATGGGGGTTCAAATATTTGAACTGCCTAAATTAATGAAATATAGGCTCAAATTAATTCCCTTGGTTACCAGGAAGTACAAAAGTCCAATTTGGGCACATGTGTGGTGGTGCTTCCTTTTCCAAGATAATTTGGGGGGGGGGGGGGAACTTAGGCAAAAGGTCATTTTTTATTCAAAAAGGCAACATTGTAATCCAAGAATTTTCTTTGTAAAATATAAAAAACATATTTTAATGGATACTGCTTCAAAATATGCTTTTTTATTTTGGCATAGGGTTGGTTCCCTTTCATAGGGAGGGTTATAATGTCCCGTCCCCATAGATTCCTACAGGAATGTTGTACCCCTTCCATTATAACACAAGGAGATGCCGAAATACAAAAGAGTGCTTTCATATTTTGGACTCAGTATCATTAAACATTTAAACAAAATATTTTTACAAACAAATCTGGGTATTGTAACGGGTGCCTTTCTGAATATACAATGAACCTTCAGCCTATTTTCCGCAAATATCTGTAAAGGAGAGCACCACACTCGTGGACCCATTGACTTTTTAACTCCTGCTTACCTAAGGAAGAGTTAGCCTATATATGTTAACGATTTACATCAGTTCAAAACATTTGACCCTCCCCCATAGTAACTTTTACCCTCTCCTGGGGCTACATGCAACAACGGGTCCCGTCAACTTCTAGTTTCAAAATTTATATTTTTCTCTGAATTTCCCGTTTCAGATCTTGTATCTCGTTCCGTCTAACCAAAACTTCTGGGCTGATGCTCTATGAATGTATGCAAGTGCCAGGCCTGCTCATATAAAGTGATGCAGCTTAAATCAGAACAAGCACCTTAAAAAATCATTTCCTGTCAAATACAGATGTTTTGCTTAAAGGATGTAATTACGCAACAAAGCTGCCAACTTTCCTTAACTATTTTTTTTTTTAGCATTTAACACCAGGACTAAATTCTTTTATAAATAATTATTTTGTCAGTATTTTCATAATTGTATCAGTATTCTTGGCGATTTCAGTTGCTAAATAACTGAAATGGTGCTACGTAGCAGTTCTGGTGTGAATTGGGTATATATTACTAGTCAGTAAAATGGCTAAATGTCTCCTTGTAAATTGGGAAGAGAATTGTTAATGCCCTAGAGTGTATCTTAAGCTTCATGAATCAGTGGACATCATTTTGTTCAGCAACTATTTCTGCACCACACATCTACTTCTGCTTTTTATTTGTGCATGTGTGTACCCTGCATGCAGCCGCTTTCATCAACATCTTAGTTTTTATACCTTGACCGATGACTATCGCACTGACGTCATTGACTTAAGACAAAAGCACTAAAAGTATTTTGGATATGTTAAGAGAGTGTGTATTTGTGTGTTTATGTGTGGTGTGCGCGTGTGGATAAATGACTGGATGGATGGAAGCAATGCTGCATCCACTTGGAGTTAAGCAAACAAGCTAAAACGTATACACCCTGAGCAAATAAACCAAGTGTGGGATGATTAAAATGTCATCAATCATCGGAGGACTGTGGGGGCATGTTAACTGTCCTCCCTCTATACGACGCTTAATCGATGCTGACAAAACAATCCGGCGAGGAACCTCTTTCTTAAAATGCTAAGGTCAAGCATCGCCTGTTGATTTGGTATTTTGAAGAGGCAAATTGAAATAAAAACTTTCGGGTTGTAGATATTTAGCACCAATGAAAACACCAAATCATTTTCGACTCTGGACTTTGGTGCCTCTGAGAACTTTCTTACAAATTTAGAATTGAAGAATGCTTTAAGTGCTTTCTTCTGCCTTTTACTCAACATAATGAAGCCTTTCTAATATCATTGCTTGGAAATTACATCTTGTGGCCGTTTCATTACTGATTACCATTTTTACATCAACTTACCGCTCGGTGCCAATGTTTACAATTTCACGATTCACCGAAATGAGTCAAACTGCTTCGAGTGGCGAGTCCGGTATCTTTCATAATTCGCTCTCCTGGGCCACAAAAATATGACAAGAATCCTTCTGGTCAAACTGGACACTAAGAGTTAGTCATAAGTGGCCCTATTTTAATCGGGATGAGTTGATCAGGAAAGAGGACATCTTTTCAAACAGCTGAGATCGCTGACCACCATAATCAGAATTAGAACGGGTCATTTGATATCACAAATGGAAATCAAAATGGTTAACAGTTATATCTATCAAATGTACAGATACAATTTTTGCAGTAAATTCCCTGTGTCTCTTTATTATTGATCGTTTCAAAAACAAAACAACACTGAAAGGTTACAAAAAACAAGGACACCACAATTGGCATTCATCTGTTGTAATTTTTACACCAGCAATCTGTTCATATAAATCTTTGAAATAATGAAGTGGGGATAGTGATAAGTGAATAGTTTAGAATCTAAACCTTTTGGAACTTAAAGCATTTTGAATAGTGAGTCCTTAGAAGAGAAGCACAGAACTGAATTCAACTCTACTTTTGCTAAGAATTTACATTATTGTAAATCCCCAACATACCAAGGTCTTTACATTAAATTTGCATCAGAGAGAGCAAATTCCCATCCCTATTATCCATTTTATTTTTGGTTTTTTGTATAAACCCTATCAATCTATTTCTGCATACCAGAATATTAATTCCATGACTTCTTCATATCTTACAATTTGTTCATGCTCTCTTTCATATATCTGTTCAAAGTACAACTCAGTTTTGACCGAGTCCAAAATATCAAAAACTGAAAACCATTAAAGAAAATTTATTCAGATATTTTGTCACACCTGAATAAACATCCTGATCTAATATGACATCTGAATTCTTCATGAAGAATTTTCAACACCATCAATGAGCCTCTATTTTGTAACTAATTTGTATTCAACACTATATGCTAGTCACACACCAAGTTCCCCAAATAAAACCCTACAACACTTACTTCCCCCTTTTTCTCCAACCTTCATTTGGTCAAGTACAACTTGGATAGAAATTTGGAAAATTGAAACTTTCCTCTCTTGGGAGAGAACAACTTCTTAAAATCATTACGTTCAATTTCATGTTAAAAAAAGTAATATTTTCTGACTGGGTCCTCAGGATTATCTATGATGCATTACACACCTTGGCATTCGTGGTGCTAGTTCAAAAATAAGTTACATTATCCAAAATCCCACATTCCATCAAAATCCAGTTTTCTTTGCAGGGAAAATTATAAAAGTGATCTCTGCATAGTGACAAATTCCCCTTCTCATATCAACCACCTTCCTTCATTTGGCACAAACTCTGATCAATTATTTCATCCCTGTCTCCCTACCACTAGGCATACATCACCCGCCATGCTCGGCATGGGAACAAATCTCCATGGATTTGGTGAATCGTTTTTGTGGGATACAACTCGGAAGCCTTCCTCAATCCTCTA